>JARSSU010028074.1:0-42347 GCA_029619165.1 Eurosta solidaginis
CCCCCCTTTTTTTTTTTTTTTTTTTCTCCCCCCCCAAGCAGTTTTTCTTGGAGTGGCATCATTGCATAAATGTTATAAAAAAATGTCCAGTTTGACAGCGGCTCTCGCGAAACAAAGAGATTGCAAATCTATTCATATATGATCAAACTAATAAATAATTGATTTTGCTATCGTGACTCGACCTACGCGTTCGTGGTTTATTAACACATTCTCAATTTGTTAACCCGTTTTTTGTAAAATAAATATAGATCCAATATTATGATTTGGCCTGTTGCTAACACCGAAACCTTACGAACCTTTTCGAACCTATTTCGAGCCTTTTCGGATCTTTTTGACAAATATCCCGTAAGGTTTTTATTGATTTAATCGCAAAGCCAGCGATAAAAATCTATGCAATTAGCCTCAAAAAATTTAGGTCGATATCAATAGGCTGCCAAATGCCGCTTAAAACTTCGAAGTTACAAAAAAAATGTTTCCAATTTATTTCAATTGAAGCTCATTTTTTTACAAAAAAAGTCTTTTAATATATATTACGTCAAGTTGATAACTACTGTTACAATTGACAATTTTATTCTAAACAAGTAAATTTTTCGAGATACTAACACTTTTAGGCGTAAAAAAGTATTTTATTATGAAAACTTAGAAGGAAATTCATTTTTACAAAGCGGACTTGATAAAGGAAAATTTAAAAAATATCTCTTATTTATTGGGAAAACATTTGCAATTATTTCGTAAACTTTCAACTTGAATAGTTTATTAATTGGAACTTTTTGCTAATAAATTGAATTTACAATGACAATAAGTTGGAAAATATTTTTTAAATAACTTATAATTTTAACGGGATTTGACGAGTCTAAATAAATCTAAAGTTTTTCTTTTTTTGTTTTCTTACAATGTTTTTTTGTACAAGGAAAGATATTTTTGGGTATATTAATAATGAAAACTCGAAAAAAGCGGGTTTTCGCCCACCCTAATGTACCTTACTTACAGAGATGTAGAGATAAGATAGTTGATGAGTGAACGTGCTGCTGCAGCTCGTGAACTCAACTGACAACTGAGATGTTAATGAAAATGAAAACAAAAGTACTGTTATGCCGGTCCCGTTGCGTGTGAAATGCAGTAGCTCGTTATGATGATGATTGGTGATAAAGATGATGATTATGGTGTGGTAGCTGATAATGCTTAAGTTCATGTTGCCACTGAATTTGCGGCTTAGTCAGTTAGTATGCGCAAAGTGTAGCTATTATTTGATAACCATGCAGTGAACAGTGGGTCATGTTTTGCTCTGGGTGTCAATTCTCTATAACCTCATAAATCCGTAGATCACAACACAAACTCTATAAAGAGGCATTCCCAATTCATTACTTTGACTGCAAATAAATAAATCATGATACATACGCTCTAACTCGCAGCCTCCTAATTAACAAACGCACATGCTTATTGCCTTGAATTATTAAAAACAATTTAGAGTGGCTGTAATGCGTACTCAACTTCCATGCAGCGCCATCATAATTGCCTGTTTTGTCGACCATTGCACCAAATAGGAAAAGAACTCGCATTTTCAAAAGGAACATAGTTTGTGTTCACAGAATCGCCATTGGCCTTGTTATCGCTGGAAGTTATAAAATAGGAAAGCTCAGCATACTTTTATCGCTGCCGTGAGACACATCAGTAAATGCTGGAGACTGTCCGCGAAAGATTGTACCTTGGCTTGAATTTAGGACTAGTCAAGGCGATAGTCTACCTTGGGGAGTTAGGATTGGCGATACGCACTAATATAGATCAGTAGAAAATGGCCGTTTATATCAATGATGAGGTGGGAATTATGCTATCTTAAGCACCATGGGCTAGGAAATTTAATATCTACTTGGATATATAATATTGCTTACGAATATTAGCAACACTAAGGGGTTACTGTTCATCTCTTAAGCCCGATGCTAAACGGTGATATCCATGCACATCCATAAATCAATCATTATGTATCTACATAACGAAATCAATAATTATATCTACAATATGTACCTACACGCAGCGGAGAAGCAACGCACAAACACATGTATCTATCTTATCTAAGATATGCAATTATAATTGTGGGGACAGATGTTCGCTCACCACACACACGCGCATATGAGAGCTATACAGTACATCTGTAGTTATAATATAACAGATAACCAACTAGTAGATTCTAGACACAGAAGCGCCTAGAAGATGAACGAGGAAAATCAAAGAGTATAAAAGGCCTCAAAATTAAAGGCACTAGAATCAGTTTTCGATATTAAGCACGATATCTGACGGGCAATAGTAGAGTTATTTATTTGTGAAGTACTTAAAAAGGGCCATTTGCATTATTAAACATTGGACGTTATTTATTCAACAGTTAGTGATTCGAACTTAGCAGAAGGTTGCAAATAAGAGGATTCGCAGTAATTCGTTACAAAATATAGAATATATCTTAGAACATTAGTCATTTGATAATGCTAAGCGCTCAGCAGGCTACTAAGGTCCACTTATGTCCATCTCTCGTGGTAATTGGAGTGTTGGGAAAACAAACGTTAACTGCATGACATTTTTTATAATTTAATGTATTTATTTAACTTAGAATTGACGATTTAACGTATTTTTTCAAAATAAAAGTAATGTTTTATGTTATTATTTTTTTAAAATCTTGTTTGGTCTCCATTCGCGGTGTTTTTTCCGACTTTCTGCTGTTAATAGCGATACACCTTCACGTTTTGTTTTTGGAAACAGATGTTAACAAACTGTACACATCTTTCTGTTCCTTGTATATGAATTCAACTAGTGTTGTTGCTCACATGATCTAAGAATTGTACCAAGTGATCATTTGGAATATTTCTTGTGAATGTCGGTTGAGATAGTAAATTATAGTATACCAGATCATCATATCAGTATAATCTGAAGCATAAAATTAATATTAAATTTTTTTGTAAAATCTGAAGTTAGTATTTTTTCTCGATAGTACAACATTTTTTATATAGATCTATTCACGTATGGCTTTTCTATCATCAAATAACATTGTTAATAAAATGTTTTCTGGATGAGCGTAATAGAATTATTTTGGATTACACCATCTACAATATTAAGTACGTGGTAGGTCCAACAAATAAACTTGATAAAAGTACACTGCTATATACAACAGAATTATAGTGTTTTACACATTGAAATACATTGGCACATAAATTCTAATAAAATAAAATGCTAGAGTTTTTCAAATTTTCCGATGGTGTATTAGTTGTTGTATATAGACGTAATACCCTGCTTGCTTTGGGTTAGCCTCGAGAATGTACAACTGGTCCTTGGTTTTATGTAGCTAAACATAAAGAGCACCATTTTAAATTGCATTTGGCCATTTGATATAAATATTAACATCTGTAGATAATTCTCGTTCTATCTGAACGGCATTCATAAGAAATATTCCATACGATCACTTGTACAATTCTTAGATTATGATGAGCCAACACTAGATGATCCTAATACTCCAATGCAATACAAGGAAACAGAGAAAGATATGTACAGTGTTTAACAATCTGTTTCCAAACGTGTTATAGCACAAAAAACAGACGTGATAGTGCGGATTAGGTTATGGCCTGTAGCAGGAAGTCAGTGATTTTGAAACAACCACGAATGGGGCGCTAAACAGATCTTTAGCAAAATAGACATAAACATTACTTTGATTTTGAAAATACGCTAAAATGGTCAATTCTAAGTATTATTGTTTTAAATAAATACATTCCAAAATTATAAAATTGTGTGTGGTGCTTAGTTTACTTGGAATAAATATAGTGAAAATTATGCCTACTAAACCGAGATGTCGAAAAAAAGAAACTGTCTGAATGAAAAGTTTGTTGGAAATGTTCTGAGCTTATTTTAGCTGTTAAAAAAAAAAAATTACTATAAGAAATTTGTTTTAAAAATGATAATATAGTAGTTAAAAGTAACTTTGGCCTGTTTCTCATAATTTAAGCCTGATATCTCTAATAAAATTCAAAAACACTATAGAATATTAATACAGATTCTGAAATGTACGTAAAATACCTTTAAAGTAAAACCAATATGATATTTTTCCTATAATTCTATCAGAAGCTATGAAGATTTTTTTGGCCAAACCCTACATTCATATGGCAAAATATCTATTTTCGGAAACGGACTTAAGCTATGGGCATTCAGCTATTTTCTTAGAATCATTTGTAGATTAGTTTTTGTTATACTCCTGTGGAAAAAAATTTTTAACCCGCCCTAAAGGTCACAAAGTCTGCTAGATGAAGTAGTAGCACCGCTCACAAGTAATGCAATTTATAGTCATGCGCTGCCGATATATATATAAGTCCAGCTGGAAAATATTTTCTTGAATAGAATATCCAATGGTATATTCGTTAGGCTGGCCTTGCCGTCTACCATAACTGGATATCGATTACAATACCGCTTCAATTCTACACGTTTTCAAGCTACATATGCCCGAATTCTTCAAAAAAATTCACGATACAGTGCGCAGGTTGAAATATCAAATAAGGCACCTTGTTTTTCGTTGAAATGGTTTGTAAATTAATGTGTGAATCAACCCCTCAATTATCTGTAATTCCTCATATATGCGTATACCTCATCTAGTACCCAAATGCGCAAAGAAGTACACTGTCAACCTACATACATACACACGTATCATCCGTAAAAACATAACGATGAGAAATACAGTAAAAGCCAAGAGTAAAAGACAGCATGGAGATACAGGCCTGCAAACGAACATTGAGTTCATTAAAAACTGGGCCACATTATTGTGCTTTTTCATACAGCTGCTGATGCGACGAAGACGACGAAATCGGCGAAATGTCGCCGTTTCGTTCTAGTCCATCGTCACGATCACAAATTGAAAAGTGAAGATAAAGTTCTGTTGTGTGACTGAATGTTAAAATTTTGATGACTTTTTAAATGTATGAAAGTATCTACACTGCTGACAATCAACCACACACACACACACACACAAATTTATTTATGCAACATAATACATTCAATTATAACGCCATCTGCAACGAACAGTTAGCGTGCGAGCAAATGTGTTGTTGTGCCTAGAAATGAATTCAAATAGAAAAACCCAATGAAGATAGACCTAAAGAAGAATATCAAAATGAAAGGAAATAAAAACAAAATTTAAAAAAGCTTTTCAACTTTTACCATTTGCAATTTTTTTTTGTATGTGCTTGATGGCAGTAAATTGGTGGCAAGCATAACGGATCTTATAAATGTTACAGTCAAAACGAAAGGCCAAAGCAAATGCGAGAGAGATAATGAGAGCATGAAAAGAAAGTCAACAAGGACATTCTGGTGTTTGTATAGTTGTTGTTGTTTTTGGCAGCGCATTTCAATTTATAGTATATGTACAAATGATGCTATTACATTTGTGTTTGTATGTATAAGTTCGTATGCTTGCGCGCGTCATAGCGCTAAAAAGGATTAATTAAAGCAGGGAGGACAAATATGTACATACGTATAAAAAATGTTTGTAGTACTGAATTCTTGTTGGAGTGAAGGTTGATATTATGCCCACAGATCTGGCTATATCTTGCAGCCTGCTTACCATATAACTGGCTAGCTGCTGTGTTTGACTCTGTTTGGCACGATGCACAGTGGTCGATTTGGCCTGGCTTTGCGGTGTGAAATTAATACTTCCCAATTAAATTCGATATTGATTTTTGCGACTTTGAAAACTTCGTATTCATTCGTATTCATTTATTTCGTTTTCAACAAAAATCTAAGAACTAATAAATTGTTTCATAACAAAAATTTTATATATAAAGCACTTTCGACTCCATATTCTCACACTTTCGACAAAATAGAGAATTTCCATGAATTCTCTTCTATAAAATATTATTTGAAATAATTTTTTTTATTCAGCAATTTCTATTCCTCAAAAAATGTATATTTTTATTGTTGCCAAGTTCAGGATCTGGACATTCAAGAAACTGTTGTTGATAATTAAGTAAATACAAACTTTGGATTTATCTCTAAAAAAAGTCTTGTGATATTAAAATGTCTACTGTTTATTCTTTATTGCTGCCGTATTATTTTAATATGACTTATTTTCTTAATAAAATGTTTTCTTAAAATAAAAATTCGAGATGAGTAAAATTTAGCTATTCTCAATGCATGATATATATATGTATATTTTGCAACAAATTTATAGCTCAACTAAAAATCGATTGTTTCTAATTCGACATAAATCGCAAAAATTTAGAAATAGTTTTGATAAAAAATATTATAGGTGTTTTTAAATTATACTTTTTTCCTTAATCTGAGTTAAATGTTTGAATTTTGAGAGCGTCATGAGACTTAGTTACAATTGCTATTCAATCGGAGATTTGAACTATTTTTTTTTTCTTTTTAAGTGTTTCAATGAGCTTTTAACGGGTAATACTAATTGTTTAATTCTCAATTTCCTTGATTTGAAAAACCCTTTTTTTCTGGAAAAAAAAAAATTATATTTTTTTAATTTTGGAAAGAAAATCTCAGAAGTATTTAAAAGGATATATTTTCTCAGTGGAACATTTCTAATTATTTAGATTTAATTTCTTTACTTGCATATTTTTAATTTTGGAAGAAATTATAAATTATTCGAATGATATATTTTCTTCAGAGAACATTTCTTTTCTCAAACAGTATTCTATTCAACAAAAAAAGTTTCATAAACAAATTAAAGATTGCATAAACAAATCATTTATTATGCAAATTTCCAACAAGGCGAAAATCGAAAAAAAGTTTTAAATTGTGTTGTTAATGACATTTTATAATAATATAATAAATATAACTAAGAGTAGATCAAATATTTATACATTTTTCGAATTCTAACAGAACTATAATATGTCTATAAAAAAGTGTATTTTTCTTAATTGTAAACGATCAAAAATTTTTTAACTTATACTTATGAAAAATGCATCAGTTTAGTTATACAAGAACACAATGCAGATATAATAAATGTATCGGTTTTTGTCTGGCAAAATACGAGTATGTCCCTAAAGTCTTCTTCTTCATAGACCTTTACTATTAAATTCATAATATGCTTTAGACTTCTTTAAATTCAGAAAAGGAGGGCTGAAAATCTTAATAGTTAAAATGATTAAAGCAGTGTTTTGTTTTCCGGTAATTTAATTTCACGTCCACTAGCGCTTGCAAGTTGACCACTGTGCGCTGGTTGATTAGTATATATATTTTAGCTGTGGTTTTTTGTTGTGTGTGTGTTATATAAATGGTATAGTTTATCTGTGTCTTTATAATTAACTTAATGAGGAATTGACAGGGGACAGTATGTGACTTCTATATTCATTGTTTACTATCAGCTATATATAATGCGACGAATATACCAAGCGAGTGATCCATGATATTTGCGTAGAATGTATTGAAATATTATTCGAAATAAAAGACTAATGGGCAACAGCGTTAGTTTTATATTTAGTTAAGAGAACTAACAATAAATAAATACAGAATTTGCGTCGTGCCTCTTTTATAACTTCTCCTACAATTAATGCCGACCGGGTGAAACCGCTTTGAAACCTTTTTTCTATTCACTTAATTCTACATTTTGTCATTACTTTGCGCGACTGACACCCAGCACCTTCGATAGTGTAGCGCGAGCATCGCTAGCCATCACACCACGTTTTGCGGTGCAGCTAGGAGAAACTATAACTTAATAGAAAGCCGCCATACACAAAAACAAACAAGTAAGCGTGTCTAAGTTTCGTGTGTAACCTGAGCATTATATATACTGCAGTCGTGAGCTTCGAATTCCACATGTCGTTTCGAGGATAAATTACTTGTCTCACTATAACACGTGGCACCGAAGCCCTTTTAAAAAACAAAATGTCTCTCCCACCATTTCTCTTACAATAAAACTTGATAATTATTACATTCGAAAACTATTTTTGCTAAGCGTATAGCTTATTCATTCTAGTCTATCCGACCCTTCGAACCCTTTTAACTTGTTTTATATCTAAGTTGCCGTGTCTCTTTAACCGAGGCGTGAGCCCTCCATTTTTTGTCTAGAAATATTTTCTGCTCTATATGCTATAAGGAAAATATGTTCACAGAATTTTATGACGCATCCGTTTAATTTTTCTCTGTGTTATGGGCTCCGAACATAGAAATATTGTGCTTAGTCATCAAGAATGGGCTGCTGCCGCACGCACTATTTTTTAAAATTTGAAGTTAGTTAGTTTTTCCTATTTATTGTTATAAATCCACTGGGAAATAGAAATGCTTTCTTGTATTATAAAGCATCTCTTTTTTGCAAGGAGATATAGCTTCATTTTATTTATCGTCTCGAGCTACCTTTTAAAAATCTTTTATATAGAGTGGCAGTCGGTCCTTTAACCGATTTCGCTGTTAATTTTTCTTCAAAGTTCCTATAGTAGAGAAAAACTCTCTCGGACCTCTCTGCCGAATTTGTTACGATATTGTTAAAGATTTTGATTTATGATTAGATAATATTTGTTTGTAAATTGATTTTGATCACCGACGTGTGCGGTGCCACGCC
This sequence comes from Eurosta solidaginis, assembly GCA_029619165.1. NCBI lineage: Eukaryota > Metazoa > Arthropoda > Insecta > Diptera > Tephritidae > Eurosta > Eurosta solidaginis. Next base: position 8,537 of record JARSSU010028074.1, read on the forward strand.
CATTTTAAAGAAATTTTTCAAATTTTATCAACGATTTTGTGACATAGTCTCAATATCAGTCCGCCGCGTCAAATCACATTCTAGAGTGTATTATTTACTAAAAAATCAGGTTTTTTGTGTTTTCCAAAATGTTATATATATAAAAAAAGTGGCGAGGTTATCATCCGATTTCGCTCATTTTCAATACCAATCTATTCTGAGATAAGCTACGTGTACCAAATTTGGTGAAAATATCTCAATATTTACTCAAGTTAACTTTGTTAACGGACAGGACGGACAATCAAATTTTTTCGACGCTGAGGATTTTGATATATGGAAGTCCTACATCTATCTCGACTCCTTTATACCTGCACAACCAACGTTATCCAATCAAAGTTAATATACTCTGTGTGCAAAGCACGTTGATTATAAAAGAGGTGCATAAAAAAGGCTGATGCTATATCTTACACTAAACAGTTCCTACTGATGTAATAAGACTGTTCGCTTAAGTAACTGTTTTCTACCCTGCCTACCTTTAAACAGTGACGTGGAAGTGTTTTTCATATTTCGAAAACCTGATCAAAGTCTAAAATTTATAAAGTATAGTTTATTAACAGCAAATTAGTAAAGACTTACTTCGTTTTACTCAATTCATTTTATGGCGACATGGACCAAACTGTTATTCTTTTAAAATAAAAGTCCTTCAGAAAAACTATTGCGGACTTTTCATTGGTTGGTTTGAAATAAACTATTAAATATCGACTTTTATTTTTAAAGAAAGATTAGTCCCACCCTTAAACTATGGAACAGCTCATCCAAATGAGACGAGTTTTGTTTTTCATACAGAATCCTCCTTGTGTCAACAGAAAGCGTGTATCAAATTCAAGGCAATATCTCAATTGGATCAATCTACTATGGAAAAGTATAGGTATAGTACTATGAGAGTGGTTTTAGTTTTTCCATGACAAATTTCTAGTACATTATTCATCGTTCAAATTACTATGCAGGTTTCAAATGTAGACATTTAGAACAATTTATTGGTAAACATTCGTTTCATTTGGATGAGCTTTCCGCCGTCACGGGCCCGGACTTTTATTCTGTCCTTAAAAAATAAAAAGTCCGGATTTTACTTTATTTTCGAACTTATCGAATAAAAGTCCGGATTTTATTTTTATTGTGATTTAAAAAATAAATAAAAAGATGGTAAAAAAAATTTAAGGACTACCTTTATATAAATGGACCAAAAAAATAGAAGGCATTTTTCCTTTTTAATACAGACATAGTCTTGTTGAATTTTGACTAAAAAACTTTAACAATAGCTCCTGTAAAGAATTTTGGGATTAAACATATAAAAGGTGGAAGCGCACATCTTTCAATTTAAGGCAAACCATGTAATGTAATGATAAACTAGTTTGATTATTTAAAATTTAAACACGCACTGCGACCTTTATAATTTTAAATCCAAAATCTTTTACAAGAGCTATTGTTAAGTTTTTAGTAAAATTCAACAAGACTATGTCTGTATTAAAGGAACAATTTCTTTCGATTTTTGATCCATTTATATAAAGGTAGTCCTTAAATTTTTTATCATCTATTGGCCTCTAACTAAGTACCAAGTTTCAAGTCTCTAGGTAACATGGAAGTTAGCTAAAAATGGATTGCCAGATTCCCAAATTAAAATTTGTTTTCTTACTATCTCGATCCGCGTGCCACCTACCGAATTTTTTTGATCAAATGTTGCATTGTCACCGAGTTCTGACCCACGGCGCAAGTTCAAGTCTCTAGGCCTACCGGCAGTTACTCAAAAATCGATCGCAAGATTTCCCCTAGTTTTTTCAGGAATTATGTAGTTATGTAATTAGCTAAGGTAGCAATGTCTCTAGGTAACACCGGGAAGTAGTTAAAAATGATTGAAAGATTCGCAAATTCAAATAAATTTTCTAATATCTCGATCCGCGCGCCACCTAGCGGAATTTTTTTGATAAAATATTGCATTGTCACCGGGTTCTGACTTAAGGCTCAAGTTTCATATCTCCAGCTCACGGGAAGTTACTCAAAAATCGATTACAAGATTCCCTGCGTTTTTTCAGGGATTTTAGTTTATCTCGATTCGTCTGCCACCTTGCGGCATTTGTTTTCCACGAATTGTAAAGCAATCTACTCGCAACTATGTGCTAAGTTCAAGTCTCTGGATCACCGAGAAGTTAGTTAAAAGTCGATCGCAAAATTTCCATTTTAATTTTCTTTATATCTCGATCCGTGCGCCACCTAGCGGATTTTTTCACTTGCATGTGTAATGTCTCTCCGATCTCACTATGTTCTAGTATCAAGTGTCTAGCTCAACGGGAAGTTACCGAAAAGACTTTTCCGTGGGTCAAAAATTCGTATGGAAATGAGGGGACAAACATGAAGCGACTTAATATAAAGGTAAAAAAGTCCAGAAAAATAAAAAGAAAGGCTGACATCGTCATCAAAGTGCTATGGTATCGGGCGTCCATAACTCTTTTACTCGGACTTTTTCGACTCAACAAAATAAAAGAACTATGAAAATGGGTACATGCTAAGAAGAGTTTGCGATTGGGAAATATAAGTTTCTATACTTACCATATATATGTACATATGAATGTTAGATACATGACGTGAACTTACCTGAAGAAAATAGTGACAAATAAAGATATAAGTTTAATTGACAAATACATTTAATTAGAGGTTAGATATACGAAATATGTACAGAAGTATTTACTTAATATAACAAAATGAGAAATTATAAAAAGGCTCTTAGTCTATTGGAAAGTCACTTTTATCTGGTTTTGTTTTTAAAATTCACTGATAGTAGAATTATTTTCACTAATTTTATTCATCATTAATTCTTAGTTCTAAATTTTAATAATTAAACAAAAGCTCCAAGCGCTACAATATTAAAGCCTGAACATACTCGTACGCTATAATAACTGTATTATAAGCAAAAGTTATTCACCGCATACCACACAATTGCAACAAATATTTTGCAATAATGAACAGCAGAATGTAGCAGCAGCTGAAGCAAAAGTAAAAGCAATAACTTGCCTGCGCCAAACGTTTGCGTACCGTACGCTGGTGTGCGCATTTAATAAACAGGACCTTGGCATCGTACGCCCAATTCTGCGGCAAAAATGTCTGTGCTAGAAATGCTTCAATGCACACATACGTATAAACGTATTTTATACTCCCAATAAACATTTTTGTCAATTCTCAGTTTGAGGATACATTTGAGAATCAGTCTATTTCTCACATTTCAAACGTTAGTTTTCAAATGCATTTCAAGTAACCGTTGATAGGATTCTCAACCTAAAAGACACATTTTAATATGGAATTTTCTTTATTTCAATTGAGAATTTTTGGATTCTCAACTTTTTCTCAAACGAGATAAATCGGAACGAAATGGAATCCACTGTTGTGCCTCTTTCGGTAAGCAAATTTTATTATGTGCCTCACTTCACTTTTAACTCGTTTAGATTATGCATACTGTAGACAATATCACTTAATATTTATTAAAATGTATAAATACTCTTTATTTTTCACCTTTATGTCCAACTTCACTCAATTTAAAACGCTTGTTTACATTTCCAGCTAAATATGCAAATTAGAGATCGACATTAACAAAGGCACTATCGACACACTATCGATAGCGTTGATGTAAAATAAGCATGTTGTACAATATTTTATTTTATTTTGGCTTTCATGACACTTATTACGATTTTAAAGTTTAGTACACATTGGCGCAAAAAGTATCACATTATTTTAACGAAAATATTCCATTATATCGATGGTTTTCAACCAGAATGGAATGAAATGCAAGTATATCTCAAACCATTCTCAAGTTGAAGAACAACGTTTGAGAAAAGTTGAGAGAATATTTAGCTTCAAACGATTAATAATGCTGATATCAAACTCATGAGATCAATGTTTTTCTCAAAACGTTGAAATGATTTTTGTTTCAGTGTTTGTTGGTGCTTTTACTCGCTGCATTCTATGTTAGTATGTGTGTGTAGTACATTTACGCATATAAAGGTAGTATAGTAGCAGCATATTAACATAAGTGCATGTATAAATATGAATGTTAACACCGTATCCTCTGCATGCAATTAAACTCCAACGCATAATTTTCGCATACGTAAACTTGCTCGCAGGCTTAGAAGCTTGTATGTGACCGTTTTATGTAAAGAATTCCTGCAATAGTACCTTTCATACTTTTTGCAGCAATTAGGCGCAAATAAAACTGTTGTCAGTTGTTGTTTGAAAAACAAATTAGTAAATATTTAGGCAGTGGATTTCTACTTAGATAGGCATATATTGATTTTTTCTTCTACATTAATTTCGGTATGCTAAGCCCGGATATCAGAAATAAAAGTTTAAAAACAACTGAAAACTGCTGAAAAGTTATAAGCCATTTGAACATGTTAGATGTACAAACATCATTGTTCACGAAATGGGTGCTCGCTGTTCTGATACGTTGCTCGTTATGGTGAAACACAATGCCCTGACTGCCGAAATAGATGCGACGAACTTTCGCTTGTCAAAAATAGAATCCCCGTAATTGCATGAAGGTGAACACACTGAAAGCGAAGAGCGAAATTTACGCGACGTCATTTTGCTGACGATAGATTTATTCTATCGTCGCCGCCGGGCGATGACGACAAACGTCCCAAGAGTTGCTGCTGTTAAATTTTTTATACTCAGCGTGCTTTTCACACAGAGTATATTAATTTTGATTGGATAACGGTTGGTTGTAAAGGTACGAGGAATCGAGACAGATATAGACTTCCATATATCAAAATCATCAGTATCGAAAAAAATTTGATTCAGCCATGTCCGTCCGTCCGATTAACACGATAGCTTGAGTAAATATTGAGATATCTTACCAAACATACACGAGCTTATCTGGACCCAGAATAGATTGGTATTGAAAATGGCGAAATGAGCGGATGATAACCACGCCCACTTTTTATGTATATAACATTTTGGAAAACACAAAAAACCTGATTATTTAGTAAATAATACACCTAGAATGTTGAAATTTGACATGTGGACTGATATTGAGACTCTTGATAAAAATTTGAAAAATTTTTTTAAAATGGGCGTGACACCGCCCACGCGTGATAAAATCAATTTTACAAATATTATTAATCATAAATCAAAAATCGTTAAACCTATCGTAACAAAATTCTGCAGAGAGGGTGTCTTTACTCTAAGGAATGCTTTGAAGAAAATTAACGAAATCGGTTAAGGACCACGCCTACTTTTATATAAAGATTTTTAAAAGGGCTGGACGAATAAAATAAGTCTATATCTTTGCAAAAAAAGAGCTTTATATCAATGGTATTTCATTTCCCAAGTGGATTTATAATATAAGAAAAAAACTTCAAATTTTAAAAAATGGGCGTGGCAATCCGCCCCTTTTAGACTAAGCAATTGTCTGTGTTTCGGGAGCCATAACTCGAAGAAAAATTAACATATCGTAATAAAATTTGGTACACATATTTTCCTTATTGCAGGGATTGGTTAAAGACCACGGCAACTTAGATATAAAACAATGTAGTCGTAGACTAGAATAATAAGCTAAAGCTTAGCAAAAAATAGTTTTGAATCAGTGATATTTCACTTATCAAGTTTATTGTAAGAGGAATGGGGGATCACATTTTTTTAAAACGGGCCGTGGTGCCACGTGTTATGATGAAATTTTTCTGAAATGAATGTACAATGAAGCTCACTGCTGTATGTATTAATGTTCGGTACACCCGAGATACTTAGACACCTTTACTTGTTAAGTATAAGATAAAGGAAACTAATATCCCCTCCAAAAACATAAATACATATCAATTCTTAAATGTTTACTGCACCAAAACCCGTGGAAAAATTGGGAGGATATCGAAGTATCGTGTTGTCGGTATCAATGTAATAAACCTGCATACAACTATGATTAATATATTAGAACTGAAAGGTAATTGTAGCACAAACATTGCTAAATTTCTGTTTTCAATCAAGGGGTTTGTTTGTTAAACTAACCGGGTCTCGTGTCGCTTGTCAAAACATTTTAAACTCATGCATGTAAACTGGTAATTTTTTAAATCATCAAGGGGTTATAATGTAATGGTCGCCCTCCGGATTAACATAGCTCTTAACATTGCGGCGTGTTAGCAGTCAAGTGCTAAAGCAAAGTAATTAAAAAAGTTTTAATTGTTTCATCTTTATTTCTAAATAATGGCCACTCTGATAAACAGCGTCAATTCGCCGGCATTATGTTTTAAGTAGTATCGAAATATCTGGCGTAATTTTAAACGTCATCGGCCGACGCGGCGGATATCATCGTCGCTCGGCATTGTGTTTCAAGCATTACGCGTAATTATATACATATGGAGTGAGGCAATAAAAGTCCTATCCTACAACAGAAGAACAAAGATAGTGCAATCAGACGGAAAACAATAAAATATAAACAATTAGCTGATATGAGGAGAAGGTTGCCGAATGAGTAGAAGGAGATAGAAAGAGAAAACGAGACGGTAAGGGAATGCAAGAAAGAGAAGAGAGAAGGAAAGGCAAAATAAGAGCAAGAGGAGGAAAGCGTTTTTAGACAAGAATCAAACGAAAGAGCATGAGTAAAAGTAAGAGTAAATGCATAGTAAGTAAGAGTAAGAATAATAGTAAAGTAAGAGTAAGAATAGTAGTAGAGAAGTAAAGTTAAAGAAAAAGTAAGAGTAGAGTAAGAGTAGAAGAAAAAGTAAAATAGAAGAAAAACAAGAGTAGGAGTGAAGTAGGGATAACAGTAAGGGTTAGAGTCAGAGTAAGACTGACAAGTAATAGTTGGACCAATAGTATGTGTAAGAGTAATAGTAGAGGTATGAGTTAGAGAACAAAAGAAAAAAAGGAAGAAAAAAGTAAGATAAGATCAAGAGTAAGAAAAACGTAAAGTAGGAATAACAATAAGACTTAGAGTTAGTCTAAGAGGCATGCGAATGAGCAAAATGAATAGTTTCAGGAGCATTATTGAAGAGGATGATGTGAAAAGTGTAAAAGGACATAAGAAGAGGTATTATCTACCATTTATTTTGTATTATAAACGCGCAGCTTGTAAGTGAGTCTGTTTGAAAGCGCAGCATGCTTAAAACACTGAACCATATCCTGAAATTGTGTACGACACTTATTTGAAACGCTTAGAAAATGACACCGTAGCCGTTTGCTTTTGTAGGATTGCAGTTTTTGTTGAGGTTACCTGCTACTTGATAGTTGTTTTAAAGACCTCGCAAGGCTATTTTAATTTGTATTGCAAAGGAAATATTTTAAAGAGAGTTGCCACTTGGAGTTGCGACCTAACCGTATTATATAGATATGTCTTCTGCATAGTCTCGAAACTGCCTAATCGATTGACGGATAAAAGCTGCCTGGAATACCACTAAGGTATTTTCGAGCTACCGCTCTCTTGCAAGTTTCTAACTAGTAAGTTCTTTTCTTCAGTATTTCAATTCTGGAATACTTCTAAGGAAAGTTGCCACCTGGGGTTGTACCTAACCTTATACATACTATATGACTTTATATATCCATTGCTGAGAATGGATACGGCTAAAACCGATTGGGATGAAATTTAATACACTTATTTGCATATGCTTGAAAAATGACGCTGCCTACTTGAAGTGTCAATATCTCATTGGGTTCCGCAGATAGGACAGTATTGTGATACAGCCCATAAAATGTGTTCTAGTCATATGGGTATAAGGCACACTGTGGACGCTATGAGAAAACAGGTAGCAATCAGAAGTAGAGTTCATTCGGATATCATGCCGGACCAATAAAAAAATGACGCTTTCGCGAAAAGAACTCAGTTTTTTATTGAAACATTGCAAAGCTAGTTTCTGTCTTTTATATTACATAATGTGCGACTTGGCACAGAAAGTTGCTATCGTGTCTGAAAATTTGCGAACATTTTTCAAAAAAAGTTCAGCTAATTCGAAATACCCCAAAACAAATTTGCAACGTAATATCCACAAGTGAAAATTTTGTCCGTCTTTCACCAAAAAGTCAAGTGATACGCACTATGCCCAACACTGATCAGGAGTGCTCACCTATTTTTATCGATTCTCTCTACCGAAAATAGTAGTTTTGATCTTATGTTTCAATGCGATTTTTATAGAAGTCGAGTAGCGTATTTGTTCTTAGTACAAACAAATATGTATGTATGTGCAACGCATAACTGGAAACATATCTCCCCACCCGGAACCTAATGATCACGTGGAAATATAACTCGTTTCCAAATTGCACTTAATCCGCTTTTTCATTATTTGCTCTTAAACATTTAATTGTGGTTTGCTGCGCATTTCGCCTGTTTGAAAGGAACTATGATGAACGATGATATTTTGTTGTTTTTAATTGTGATATTGTATACGATGAGCACACACAAGTACCTCATGATATATTTGCGCATTTGTTGTTGTTTTAACGTACAACTCAATTTGCACACTGCGCATCCATTTAATTTATTAGTTGTGTCATACTAGAGATATACGCCGACGATAAAACGCCGCGCCGATTTTCGTCGTTGTTTTGTGCATGGGGCGCGCGCCGCCGAATGTCAAATATATCGTCGCGCGGCGTGACGTCCGCACGGTACTGTATTTCTACTCATCTAGACTGTCTAGGCCATTTATTGTTCATGTCTCGAAATTGGTACGGTATGGTCGAAAGGCGGTATCAACAAGGATGCGCATCCTGCCCAATTATAGGAATTCAAACACTAAAAGAAAAGTTATATGAAAAGAATTTAAATGCTCACTTGTCATAATTTTTAAAAAGAAGGAACAGATTCAAATAAAATATACTCAAGTCGAACTTGTTTTCCTAATTTTCCTAAGTTTTTACAAAAGCAAGTTACCCGAAAAAATGCTGATTTTTCAAAACTTCTATATTCCGATTGGCGCAAATACTAAGTCGCAATCAGTATGCAAAATCCTCTAGTAGATTGATCATTTCTAACGTTGGCGGCCCGATCCACAAACTAGTCCTGAGTGAATCACATTGATTATGAGCTATCAACCATGTAATGAAACACCTACACGTTTCGTGCTCCTGTTCAAATGTGGAATACGTTAAGGCACATATATTTACCAGGTGAGGCCTTGTCCCGTTCGCCAGAACACGAAAGCGTGGTAAGCACAAGTTGTCCCCAGGCACACGAGCAAATGACCAGGTGTGCTACTACTCTAACGTAGTGGACAGCCGAACTAGTCTGAAAACTGAAGCTACGCGGTTATTCATAATGAATTCTTGTATCAAAAGGCCGAAAACAACAGTTTGACTGAGCGTATAACCTGAAACATCTTTCAACTTAAAATCGGTCGACTTTCATTCTAAAATATCGTTTTGGTTTAGAGAAGCCTATTGAAATCATGTTTCGAACACAAACGTCTGCAAATTTTGGTCTACCATTTGAGCATCTCCAGGGTCCTTGTAAATTTAAATTATGTAGGATTATACTATTTTCACCCATGAGTTACGCAATAATATCCACTTGGACTGCTTATGATTTCGAGGGCAGCATCCTTGGCCGATAGTTACTCCCTAACGTTTCAAGGTGTTTCTCTGGTAGTGCTCGGCAGTATAGCGCGACAAAAAAATCCGTTGGAAAGTCTTCGGAGCTATACATAGAGTTTCTAGTGACGTTCACGAAGGTATGAGTTCGAAGTCGCAGTCCTATAGCTTCTGTCCTGGCATGTTGTATGAGGGCCAGGAGGCGTGGGAGCGACTGGTGGTGGACAGGATCGCTACTGTTCGCACTTCGGAATTATAGCTCTTAAAACACCCGAAAAAACCTAGATGCCCCCTTTGGCGCGATTAACAATAGGCCAGAGTTGGTGCTCATCGTTAAAACTGTGCCATGAGAGCCATGAGTATGAAAGACCATTAATAGCAACCGTAAGTCGCCTTTGTGCGTGACCAGCAAGGGGTCACAAATAATTTAAAGAAATCGTGTCGATAAGGATTATTAGAAGTTAGACCAGAACATCTCCTTCGGTGGAACTACGCTTTGTACGAGACATACAGACAAAAGTGTGACCATTTTAAGTACCAGTCCCTAAGACCGAGGTTAGGTTCGAAGCCTCCCTCGAGTAAGTGAATGAAGGACAGTCCCTCCGCAAGGAGCTGCTCTTGAAATTTTTGAACGATCCGCGAGACTTTGAGGCAAAAACCCGGATCTTTCCGAAATCGCCTAAAACGTTATTCACCTTAAATACATACAAACAAAACCTCTCCTAAATATTATTTTTTTAAATAGAAAAAAGCTTTTTAAAGCAAGAACACCGGCGTACACCGGCGCGCCGCCCACGCCGCCGGTATATAATAGTGCATACGCCGCCGCCGCCGATATATTGATTGGCGTAAACCTCTGTCCATACAGACTACGTTTGTCTTCATCATTTGACAAACAAGTCAAGCAAGTTTCTTCGTGGTTTTGGGATGTTAGCGGCGGCAAGCTGTCAACGAAAACAGTGGGAAGCTGTATGACTGGCTATATACGATATTTTTGCATCGTAGTCAATTAAAAAGCTCACATACATACGTACACGCATACATATGTTGGTATACTTTAACGAAAAAAAGAAAACAAATGTCAAAAAAAGTACGCAATAAACTTAATTGATATAAAATGGAGTCATTTGACATATCTCCCCATACACTTTGCAATTCACAGAAATAAGTCAACTTATCAAGGGGGAGAAATAAATTATTTACTTAAATCTGTTTTTGTATTGCGGATACTCCCAGAAAGCGAAATACACTGCCTTTCTCTTATTGGTATGCGTCAACTTTCATTGAATTCTCAGAATCAAACATTTTTTTTTGTATGAGCAAATAATTGCACTGACGCAAACGAAATAAACTTTAATTAAAATAACTTGTTTTATGAGTTATGTTTATTGCTGCTTAATTATGATTAAATATGGAAGTAAATTAGTTTAGAAAATATTTGTACACTATTATCGATTATTTAATTAGCTAATTTTTACTAGCAGCTATGTATACAATAATACTAATACGCATATGGGCATTCCATACAAATTCATCACCGAATTCGATGCATTTTTGACATATTTTTCGAATCGTTGAAAATAGTTTCTAGTTTTATACTCAGCTGAGCAGAGCTCAGAGAGTATATTAACTTTGTTCGCATAACGGTAATCCGTAGCGGCATAAACTAATCGAGATAGATATAGACTTCTATATATCAAAATGATCTGGGTGAAAAAAGAAATTCATTTAGCCATGTCCGTCCGTCCGTCCGTCTGTAAACACGATAACTTGATTAAATTTTGAGTGTCTTGATGAAATTTGGTATGTAGGTTCCTGGCGCTCATCTCACATCGCTATTTAAAACGAACGAAATCGGACTACAACCACGCCCACTTTTTCGATATCGCAATGAAAATTCGTAGGTGCGTTGACCTTATGACGCAAAATGGAAAATTAGAAAAATTTTGGACAATGGGTGTGGCACCGCCCACTTTTAAAAGAAGGTATTTAAAAGTTTGCAAGCTGTAATTGGCAGTCGTTGATGATATCATGATGAAATTTGGCAGGCACGTTACCCCTATTACTATATGTGCGCTAAATAAAAATTTGCGAAATTGGATGACGAACACGCCCACTTTAAACATTTTTTTTTAAGTCAAATTTTAACAAAAAATTTAATATCTTTACAGTATAAAAGTAAATTATGTCAACATTCGACTCCAGTAATGATATGGTGCAACAAATACAACGATAAAAGAAAATTTCAAAATGGGCGTAACTCCGCCCTTTTTCATTTAATTCGTCTAGAATACTTTTAATGCCATAAGTCGAACAAAAATTTACCTATCCTTGTGAAATTTGGTAGGAACATAGATTCTATGACGATAACTGTTTTCTGTGAAAATGGGCGAAATCGGTTCAAGCTACGCCCAGTTTTTATACACAGTCGACCGTCTGTCCTTCCGCTCGGCCGTTAACACGATAACTTGAGCAAAAATCGATATATCTTAATTAAACTTAATTCACGTACTTATCTGAAGTCACTTGATCTTGGTATAAAATATGGCCGAAATCCGACTATGACCACACCCACTTTTCTGATATCGAAAATTACGAAAAATAAAAAAAATGCCATAATTCTGTACCAAATATGAAAAAAAGATGAAACATGGTAATTGGGTTGGTTTATTGACGCAAAATATAACTTTAGGAAAAACTTTGTAAAATGGGTGTGACACCTACCATATCAAGTAGAAGAAAATGAAAAAGTTCTGCAGGGCGAAATCAAAAGCCCGTGGAATCTTGGCAGGAATACTGTTCGTGGTATGACATATATAAATAAATTAGCGGTACCCGACAGAAGATGTTCTGGGTCACCCTGGTCCACATTTTGGTCGATATCTCGAAAACGCCTTCACATATACAACTAAGGGCTACTCCCTTTTAAAACCCTCATTAATACTTTTAATTTGATACCCATATCGTACAAACACATTCTAGAGTCACCTCTGGTCCACCCTTATTGCGATATCTCGAAAAGGCGTCCACCTATAAAACTAAGGCCCACTACGTTTTAAATAATCATTAACACCTTTCATTTGTTACACATGTCATACAAACACATTCCAGGGTTACCCTAGGTTCATTTTGCTAAATGGTGAGTTTCCCTTATTTTGTCTCCAAATCTCTCTCTGCTGAGTATGTAATGTTCGGTTACACCCGAACTTAGCCTTCCTCAGTTGTTTTTTTTTAATTTGGGTTGTTTCGTTCGTTTGGATTTTTTGAATAATTTTTTTTAATAGGCTGAATTGTATCTAGAAAACGTCCAAATTGGTGTTTTTTGCTAATGTTTTATTAAGAGCTTTTGTGAGAAAATCAAGGTAGAAAATTTTTTTAACACGCTTATATGGGCTTTACTTCTATGGTTGTATGTAACTCTTTTATACCATATAAAAAAAATGTTGTGTGTGCGCGCCGGCACCCGTAAATTAAGAAACTTTAATGATAGATGTCAGGTTTACGTTTAACTTGAATTTTTTTTAGAAAAATTCTAAAATATAAGCTCTTTCTCTATTCTTAAGTGCACATAGCTCTTATTTTGGAAAACACTTAGCTTTTAACTGTTTGTGTCTGGATTTGAACAGAAATTTTGAAACTTCAGACTCCCTATTATTAATAAATAGGACCCTCTACTCAGCCACGAGTACGTCACTACCACTTCAGGTCAGTTACTTTTTGAGCACTTCATCTGACTTATCTACTGAGTTCCGAAATAAGCTTTCGTATACAACACTCAAAGTACAGTGAGCATCGAGACAAAACTACCGACCCCATAAAAGCAATTCCTTGTTGTCATTAAAGAAAAATCAATGTACTTTCACTTTTCCAACCACATTACGGTTGTCCATATTTAGATATCCGAAGAGGGTAAATTGCCCGTCTTTATATAATCATCAATGTTATGAACGTTGTTGGTTGGTACAATTTTGTCCACGTAGTGCCATCGGCCTTGCTGTAGAGGTCATAATATGGGAATGATTGGCTGGCGCAGTAGGTATACCCAGACCCACCTGCCTTTGGCGATAGAGTGACAACACAATTAGCTGATTGTTGGTCTGCAATGAGGCGACCAAAATTGCCTGAGGAAACGTAGGAACATAAAGTGGTTTTGAATGGTAATTTCAAAGAAAGTGAAAAGTGTGTTTGAGATTACTAACCCCTCAAACAATTCATAAAGTAAATTTTTTATATAAATATAATTTTTTTAAGCACTCTTTTATCAACTGTTTCACACTGTTGTAGCTCTACATCTTTACTCCTTGAGTTCAACTCGTGCGCAGTCCATGTGTAAGAACAACATAAAATTAATTAATTTTCAAAGTCGCTTAAGTGCGGAAGCTGTTTTGCAACACTCAAACCAACAATTCCAGCATGCGCACATTGCTTCTACCTCGCACATGTTGCACGCACTACACGCGCAATTTAGAACTACTCCATATTATTATCTGGTTGTTAATGTAACGCTAGTGCCAGTGTAACTTGTGCAATTGGCGAAGTGTAAAAAGGAGGGCAAATGCTAATGAATTGAGCTAAAAACGTTGTAGCCGAGTTATGGTGATAAGAGGAGGGAGGAGGCGAATAAGGGATTACTGGTATGCAAAATGAAGTTTAAGCACAGCAATAAATACAACAACAGTATAATGCGAATACGTCTACACATGCAAATGCAAATAAATATGCATAAGTATTGTGTTTAAAGCATATTTTGCACAGTAGCTAATACGAAATTAAGTGTGACGGCAACAACAGAAACAAGTAAGAAAATAAAATTTATAACCTAGCAAATATTTGCAACAACATAATCAGTTACGAGTTACTGCCTTCTAACAGTGTATGCCTATGATACCCAGTACACATTATTGTTTGAGTTAAAGGGGAGGAAGCATTTCGTCGGCCGCTTGCCAGAAGCGTGAATGTGCCAAAATGGAAATGTTGAGGAATCGAGTTTCAAAGTTTATTGCCAACTCAAAATTAGAGGAATTAGTTTCAAGTGTAAAAAAAGTACGTATATATTATACTCACACTTTGCTCTTCTATTCTCCCAGATTTAGCATATTCATTTTTCTGGCACAACAAAAATTTAAAAAGCTGATCTAATTTTTTGTTAACACATCTATAAAAGAAAATTAAAAATTGTCAGGATCAGGTAAATCGGCTCATGCTTTCTATGCATTTTGATTAGCTGAATCCGAATACGCTATAAGAATTGACCCAACTGGTCATGGTATGGCCTTAACCTCAAAAGACGAAAAAAATTCACTGCAGATTGATTTTTAAATAACGTTAGGGCCAAGCCAAAACCTGCTAGGCCAATTCCGTTGGCGGATTGTGATTCGGAGCATCACAGTACTTGGGAAAACATCCATGGATTTGACTTATGGAAAGTATATATATAAATGAAAAAAGTTACACATTCAGTTCAATTTCATATACACTAATGTGTTTTTATTTAAGATATTATTGCAAACTTAGAACTAGTTCTTATTCTCTTCAGAATCAGAATCTTCTGAAATGTTGGGTTCGGGTAAGGCGTTGCCCTCAAGATTTTTATAAAAAAATTACATTCTTTTGGTATAACCAGTTTTTCATACAATTCCTTCAAGTATTCTAGTTTTGATTCGAGAAGAGGCAACGGCTTTGAATAAGCCGGGTTGCCTTCAATTAAACAAGTATCTTTTTTCGGATATTCAGCTATTAAAAATTCTTCATCGGTATAATTTTTTTTGAAGAACACCTTATACAGCTCATCTTTTGTGTATCACAACTAGCATATATATCGCATGGGTAGTTTTATAGCTCCCTGAGTAAAAGAATTATAAATAAAAAAATCTTCATACAATTGTGTGTGAACCACGAACAGTTTCGGTGAGTTACGAGCTCCTCTAATAATTTGTGCCCAACCTTCAGGCACGTATACCGGAACATTCGAACATACCAATGTGTGCTGTTCTTACTTTTTTCAAAATTATTGAGCCATCTCAACGAATGTGTCATACAAACAGGAAAATCATTACCTCGTTGTCAGCCAGAAACATGAATGTGCCACATTCATTTTTCTGGCTCAGCTTTGTGTGATTTACTTATACATTCGTGAAAATGGCAATGAAGATTATTGGGGTTTCCATGTACGTATGAAGCTCTATATTTGAGTAGAACCTAGAGAATCTAAAGCGTAATCCAAAGAGGCCTCCAACACAAAATCGGAAAGATTGCACATTCATGCTTCTGGCTAGTGGGCGACGATTTGTGAGCATGCGTTCTAACATAAAATAAAGTGAAAATTCTTAACATCTTAAATTGCAACATTACCTATCATTGAGAACAACAGAAGCATTTAAAAGAATTATTTCAATTAATTTATTTTAATTTTATTTCCTTTCATTTTATTTGATTTTCTTTTATTTAATTTTTCTATTTTTTTTTATTTTGCGTTATTTCGTTTTTTCCTATTTCATTCATTTTATTATATTTAATTTTTTATTCTATTCTATTTTATTTTGCAATTTTTGTTGTTATATCGGCCTACTGATGTGTAAGATAGCGGGTTCGAAATGAGCTAAAGACCTAGACGTTGCCGATGAAGGAATTTAGAAGTTCCCGAAATGGATCTGAACCAGAGATCTACTTTCAGTACTAATAAAATTAGTGCAATTAGTCATGAGCCAAAAAATTGTATCTAAATGTGTACTTAGTTAAGTACAGACAAATACTATGAATGATTAACACATAAAATAGAAAATACATACGAGTGCTCCGTAACACATATGTCTCAAACATATATGACATTGTTGAGTATAAACTGATGTTATAGTCGCTTTAACTCAGTAGCACCAAAGATTATCGAAAATAAAGATGTTGCAGGCGCAAACTTCGGTGGAAAGCAGCGGAGCGTAACAAAATTCTAGTAGGTCACTTTCACCACACCAAAAACTTTAACACAACTTTTAACATAATTTAAGCACAGAAATACACTGATTGGAGTTTTAGAGAGTAAAAGTTAAAATTCTGAACACATTAGCTGAAAAAAAAAGTATACAAATAATTGTTAAATAACAAATACAGACAGTGATAGTTTAACAAATTCTGCTGTGTTAAGTCGTGAATGTGACCTACTAGAATTTTGTGAATCTTGCTTCACACGATTTTCGTCCCTGCAACATCTTTGTTTTCGATAATCTTTGGTTTCGTGTACATCGTTGTGTTGCTAGCGTCAGAAGACTGATAGGACTTTATTCATTTATTCCACTGTAGTCTTACTTATTCCAATTAGTGTTTTCGTATAACACAGTTGACTTTCTTGTTCAATAAGTCAATTGAGTACTAAACTGCTTCGTGGCTTATGAACGGTTATTCATTTAGAAGCAGTACTATGTAAATGTGTGTTAGTGGATATAAGTGCTTGATATTCTTTGTTTGCATACGCACTAATACTCATTTTATGGTTAGTCCACTAATAACCTTAAAAGATGAATAATTGCAGCTCACTGATCTGAACAACGAGCTTTGGCAGTTCCATACAAATGGAATCTTTGGTACTGCATAACTCTGAAGGTATATATGCCAGAACATCGAAATTCAGTAAGGAGTTATATGAGATCAATTCCTAACACCACAATGAAAATGTGGAATTAGGAAAAAGCGAGCGTGGCACCTCCCATACAAATGAAATATATCATACTGCATATCTCTGGATGTAGTAATGGTAGGATAATGAAAATTGGTAAGGAGCTATATGACGTTAAGTCCTAACACCTACAGTAAAATGTGGAATTGGAAAAAAAGGGGAGTGACACATTCCCTACAAATGGGATTTTTCAGAACTATCAAGCCAACCTAATATAAACGCACGCAAGTCATTTTCTGTCAAAAATGTCTCATGCACATACAACTTGTATGAGCAACCCAAATTGAGTTTGCTGCGTGAAAACCTAACTCGATTTCCAATTTTTGTTCTGCGTGACATTTAGATTTGACGCTTGCACACATGCTTTACATTGTCGCAACGCATGCTTATTTGGGTTAGGGCAAAAAACGGCGGTTGTTTGCGTGCGCTAAAAAAACCCAGTGCGGTTTTATTAGGTTGGCATGTATGGTTGCCGTACAAACTTAGGTTATTTTAACACCTAAGTTTGACTGCATTGTTGAGTTTGGCTGTTATTCCTTTTGGACGTATAGTAATCTGCCGCCGTTAAAAAAATGTGTTAGCTTGAGTCTATCTACATCTATATATATATAAATCAAATTCTGTGTGTGTGTTACCCTATGGAAACGTATTTCCCACACTTCAATCATCACCAAATTTTTGTTAGAGGTTCCTTCGATCAAGACGAATGTTTTTCATATTTCAGAGCTAAGAATTTTAAATTTAATTTTTTTTTGGCTATGCGAACGAGCAATCTTAGCTCCCAAAAATGATCATGTATACAAAATCAATGATCGCATTCAAAACCAAATTCCTGGTGAAGTGACGAAATATATATCGATCGACACAGTTACAGATGAAGATCAAATTGTGAATTATCCAATTGAATTTCTAAACTTTTTAGAACCACCTAGAATGCCTGCGCATATATTAACTTTGAAAATTGGCTCACCAATCATGCTTATTCGGAATTTAGAACCACCAAAATTGTGCAATGGAACCAGATTTTGCGTTAAGAAATTAATGCCGAATGTAATCGCAGCAACAGTCATCAGCGGTAAAAGGAAAGGTGTAGATGTGCTCATACACGGATCCCAATGATTCCTACAGATTTGCCATTCAATTTTAAGCTCTTTCAGTTTCCTGTGCGCTTTGCTTTTGCAATTACAATTAACAAAGCACAAGGACAATCGCTTACTGTTGCAGGATTAAATTTAGAGAGTGCATGCTTTTCCCATGGCCAGCTATATGTTACTTGCTCTAGAGTTGGAACGCCAAAAAATTTGTTTACTTTGCACCGAACGAAAAAAACCAAAAATATTGTGTATCCACATGCATTAGAATAAGATACAATAATAAAATGTTTTTAAACGAAAATTTCACCAAATATGCGTACAAAATTCAATTAAATTTACAGAACAATAAACTAAATTATCAACAAACAACACAGAAAAAATAACGCAACATTCATTCGATCTCGGGCGTTACAATGTACGCCGGGTATAGCCAGTATTTAATAACAATCGCTTTTGTTTTATCGGCCTATTGGCCTCGAGTTCGAATAGAACCTGGAATCCTATTATATTATATGTATTTTAATTTATTTTATTTTATTTTATTTTATTTTATTTTACTTTGTTTTATTAATTATTTTTTACTGTATCTTATTTTATTGTGATTTATTTTATTTTGTTTTATTTATTTATTTTTTGATTTTCTTTTATTCTTTTTTATTTTTTTATTTTTGTTTATTCTATTTTTTTTAATTTTATTATTTTAATTTTTTTTATTTTTTTTTATGATATTTTATTTTATTTTGTTTCTTTTTTATTTCTTATTTGATTTTATCTTATTCTATTTATTTTACTTTATTTTAAATTATTTTATTTATTTATTATAATTTTTTTCATTTTTTTAATTTTATTTTACTTTATTTTAATCTATTTGATATTATTTTACCTTTACTTTATGTTATTTATTGTTATTATTATTATTATTTTTAATTTTTATTTTATTTTATTATTATTTATATATTTATTTCAGTTTCAATACATCACTATGCCGCTAGTAATTAACGCTAAACAACAATATTCACAGTAATAAAGAGCACTGTGTCATATACACACAGAACAGAGAGCAACAGTAAATTTGAGATGCAGATGTATGAGAGAAGTAAACAAGCAACTAATCGATAAGACTATTCGCTCCAATTATATGCCCTATAAAAGCAACGCAAGATAAGGAATAGTACATCAGTTTCATTTTAACACCTTATAAATGAAGTGCGATAAAATGCATATGATATGACAAAGTTATGCATTTGCATGATAATGCACCAGATCCTGAGCGACCGTATTAGATCACCAAATCCATAGCAACCATCAATCAACCCTATCAGACCCGTCTCAAATGAAGACCACTTAAATAAATAAAATGAAATTATAAAAACATTTCGTGAATCGCGAAATTACTGAAACAAATTTGTGCGTAATTTTAGAAAATGGAAGAAGATCTCACGCATATAGGCACACAAGCAATATAATTAACAATCTCCTTTCATAGACTTCCAAAAACTTTCATTGAGACCTTTGGTAATATAACTGAAAGTGTTCTTGCAGGGAATATCAGCTGTTCGAAATAGTGGTTTGTGGATTGCACTCCAAAAGCTACTATGGATATTCAGTATTGCATTCTGCAAAATTTTTGAGAGGTGCACTTGTTTGTTGTTTGCGTTGCGTATGGTATGCCCTATAATTAATTGTAAGGATCTACTCTCATAGTAGTGCTGGTTATTAAGATGATCTTGTATACAGAATATTGCGTTTATTTATTCGACAGTTAAATGATTCGAGCAATAATAGAAGGCGCAGAATTAACAGAGTTTTCTAAAATTCGCAACAGTTACTAGTTTTTATTGAATTGGATTTTTATTTTTTTTTAATTGCAAATGTATGCTCATAGTTAATTATACATAGTACTAGTGCATGGAGAAATAGCGGAGACATGCACTTTTTTAGTCATGGTGTGTAACGCATACCAAAATGGAAAGTGGAGAGAGATGCTTTTTAGAACAAATTTTATAAGTGCAGTCCATATAAGTTTTAAACGCATTTATCTATGAGCGTAAAAAACACAGCTAATGTAGTTATTAGCTTGTTGACTTGTATTGCTGGAGGTATCTTCTACATTGCTCTCTGTGCTGTTTCCGACTCCAAGACTAATAATTTTATACATGCCGAACTGTTAAAGTGTTGATCTTAGTAAAAGAATATCTTCCTTATTTCCGCTCTCATATTATCATTTCTGGTTTATCTGTGATATAAATAAAGATGTTTATTAATTGATTTAGCTTAAAACGATTATTATCTCCAAAAGGCGTTGTTTGGATTGTCACATCATTTACTTTTGGAATTCTACAGCCATTTATTTACAGCCAATCTAACGGTATGTCTTTTCACAAACATGAAATCATATGGATGTACATATGTATGTATATTTAGCTAATTTTTATTTTTTTATACTCAGCTGAGCGGAGCTCACAGAGTATATTAATTTTGTTCACATAACGGTACCCCGTAACTGCATAAATTAATCGAGATAGATATAGACTTCTATATATCAACATGATCTGGGCGAAAAAGAAATTCATTTAGCCATGTCCGTCCGTAAACACGATAACTTGAGTAAATTTTGAGGTATCTTAATGACATTTGGTATGTAAGTTGCTGGACACTCATCTCAGATCGCTATTTAAAATAAAAGAAATCGGATAATTTTTCGATATCGAAAATTTCGAAAAACGAAAGACGGATAAAGAGATGAAAATTGATAGGTGGGTTGACCTTATGACGCAGAATAGAAAATTAGTAAAATTTGGGACAATGGGCTTGGTGCCCATTACTTCTTTTAAATTACTTTTAAAAGAAGGTAATTTTAAAGTTGTGCAAGCTGTAATTTGGCAGCTGAGTATGTAATAATCGGTTACAACCGAACTTAACCTTCCTTACTTGTTATTTTTATGTTTGTCGGTATTTCTTCAAGTGCGTATGCTATGGTTGCTCTAAAGCTATTTTTCAGTCTCAGATTATAATTGCATTTAGCTAAGTAGTATTGTTGTTCGTTTACCTGATTGTTGCTGCTCATTTTCCAGTTAAAGCAACTTCATTAATTAGAACACAAAATTTGAAGCGGTGTAACCAAAAACATTTATAATTAAATCTTCAACAAAGTCTATCAGACGCAGAGCTGAACACACTTGTTAATTAGTAGAAGGATTAACCAGCTTGTATTTAGTTTCACTTGAATATAATTTGAACATAGATATGTATGAAAACTTGATCATATTTGCACATAAATATGTGTACTAGGTGGAGGCAAATTAACAGTTCATTTTTTTGTAGCGTTAAAGATACTCGCCTGAGGTTTTGGGGAGTGTTATAGATGTTCATGGTTCTTTGCCGGATACAGCTTTGGTACGTTTCGGTAACAAGGACGATTAAAGTACCAGCTCCACTACGTATCTCGGAAACGTTTTTAAAATTACCACATTGAATCTTCTAGGCCATAAATAAAGTATCTAGGATGACATGGTGCTATTTGAAGAAGTTTGTCGTTTATATACTTCGCAAATAGGTTAATAATAACTTTGGAAAATAAAATAAGATATTCGATTACATTCAACTGTGGAAGTTATCATATAAAAGTTGCGGTTGAGAATAAACCACGAACAACTTTTAAACGAGGCAAATAGCATCTAAGACTTTTTGTAGATCCTTCAATTTTTTTTTAAGAATATATCGCTCTGATATCAAGTTTAATGTTAGTAAGCGTTTATAAAACACGATTTTATAGGCTAACTGTTGTTGCTTGAAATCTAATTGTTCCTTACTACGTCGATTTGTTGGTTATGTTTTGTGTTTGCTGTTTTTTTTTCTTTGTTGATTATTTTTACTGTTTTTTGTTACAATGGTTTTTTGATACAATTTTCCAAATTATTTCAACACTAAAAAAAATGTCCGAGTAATTACTGGAATTACAATTGTACCACTGTGCTCGAGTTCTGCCCTCGCCGAGCTAAGATGCCATCTATTGGAAGGAAGACAACTATTAGATCTAGAAGCAGTAAGTAGCATAGGTCCTAAAAAGTTATAGTTTATACATCTCCTCCTAGTGGGACGCAGTTATTTTATAAAATGGGTCCGGGTTTTTCATAGGATTTTTCAGTATGGTTGTTGAACCATTCCTTATAATATTATGAACTCATCCAGTGTATGTGAGGGCCTCATGGAACAACGAGTTCAACCTAACCTTTCCTCTATTTGATCACATCACATACATATACAAGGATTCTCAGCAAAAAACAAGTTATAATTAATGTATACACCCAGAGTAAAAGGCAATATGCATTGGCATACATCACGAACATTTATGAATACACTTACATGCACACAAAAATATAAAATACAATAGTATAGTTATCAAGAAAATGCCGTCAAATGTTTGTCAGTTGACTGTCTGACATGCTATTATTATCACTTTAAAGGTACATATACTCGATTTTCAACAATAAGCGTCAGTCATTCATAGTTGTAAAGAATTTTGCTCATATTAATTGGGTTACCATCGGCATTAACCACCAGGTGTTTGCCTAATTATCTGCAAACACATTGACACCCATTGAACCGACCTATAAGCGCTGAAAAAAGTTTTATTCGATACTTGTTTTAATATTATTAATAATTCGATATGAGCTGATAGTGACGGCTCTGTTGACTCTTCTCAATGCATGCAATTGTTGTATCATATATGAAATGTTATTAGGAATTGTAAAAATTATAAATACATATTTAAGTATATACATATTCGTATGGTACATGAATGAGGGCAATCGTATTGTGTTTGCTTTATCAGTCATGCAATTAGAGAATTTGAAAAAAAAATTTACAAGATGCAACGCCAATAATTATCTATGGAACGTACTATTTTGATAGCGACTGAAAATTATAACTAAGCATTTGTTCATAATTTACTTAAACCGCGATGAGAGATAATTAAGTGTTTGATTAGTTTAGTTTAGCTAAAGGCGGTGTACCTACTTAATGTTGGCTATATGTGCTTACATAAATTGGGAAAAGCTCTAACTACCTATAAGTTTTAAATTAAAATTGAAAGTGGATCCAATCCAATTCTTGTATGTCCCATACGATGTCCAAGCGAACATATGGGTACCACCTAAAAAGACGGGTACAGGCACGTTTGTGTATTTTTTTTATTATTTGGTATAATACAGAGTTCCATACATACAAACATACAAGTGAAGATAACATATACGTGTTGAAAAGTGTTAAGAATATAAAGAACCCATTATAATGCACAAAAAATTTGATCTATGTATATAGCAAGTGGTAGACATCTAGGGAACTATACTGTAACGATTTTGCTGCAAATCCTCTTATTTGCCCTTTTGCTAGGTTCGTATCGCTAAACTGTTGAATAAATAACTCCAATATGTAATAATGGAAAAACAGCCTTTATTAAAGTACTTCACAATAACACTTATACTTTGCTACTCGCTGGCTTAATAACCAAACTGATTGATAACTCAAATTAAACTCTACTATTGGCCGCCAGATCGCGTGCTTAATCAATAACTGATTGAGTGCTCAACTCAAACTGAATTCCAGCGCCTCTACATCTGTTCCCTTTTATACCCTTTGGTTTCTCGTTCGCATTTTTCCAGAATCTACTAGCATTGTCCATGAGCTCTCAAACTTCTCAGCTATATGCATGTGTTTGCGCATTAACTCTCCGCTGCTCGTATTCGTACATGGTACATATGTGTAGACGCAATTATTTATTCGTTTATGTAGATACATAAAGATTGAATTATTGATGTGAATGTTTGTAGTTTACAGTCTCTCGCGCGCACGTAGGCGTATAAGTAAATGCATCTGTGTGTGACATCTCTCAGCTGCCTTATATATGTGTATACATGATTTGATTATTGACGTAAATATCGCTTAGCATGGCCTTAGTGATGGTATAGCTTAGTGATGCTAATATCCGTGACACTGCCCTCCACCTAAGTCTGATCGTCCCGTTCAGACAAATCTCCCGATCTAACTGCCGCTAGCATCTCCAAATGTACCACTCTTCTAATCCGTGGTTTCCCAGTGGTTTGTATGCGGTAGATGGTATCATGATATTCTTCACAACTTTGTACGGGCCTTCCCAACTGCCCCGAATTTGGCTGGAACACCTTCCGCCGGTGAGGGTTGTTTAACATTACCAAATCTCCCGCCAAGAAACCTTGCGAATTAAAGTTATTGTCATGTCAGTGTTTCATCTACTACTCGTTACCCTGGCCGTTCCTTCACACTCTGTTGTTTGGTCATGAATCACTTCGTAGAGCTTGCGCTGGACGGATTTGCTTTGCATAATCGGTATCGTTCCCACATTTCACAACAGTAGTGCGCTCCGGCTTGAAACTACCCTCGCATTCTTTCTCGGAATTCGTTGCTTCGTTTCCTGCGTCTTTTAGGTTTTGTCAATGCCAGTGTTTCTCTCGCAGGTACTTTTGATTTTGATTTATTTGGCCCATTCGATCTATCACCTTTGCTCGATCTACTTCCTTAACTTTCGTGGTCCCTGTCGAATCTCCTCCACCAGCACTCGCTTACTGCTGAACCCTTATTCCAAACTGAAGTTAAGTGGCATATCTTGGTTTCTCATAATGCAGACCCTTCTCTGCATATCGATCTTGATGTCATGGTCAACCAAGAAATCCACTCCCAATATAACTTCATCAACAATCTCCGCCACAACGAATTTGTGTAAAACCATACCTTCCCAATTAAGACTTCACAGATCACTTCTCCCCGGACTTGGTTATACTCACCAGTGACCGTACGCAACTTTGCTCCAGGTAAACGGTTTACTCTCCTGTTGACCAAGTCAGATCGAATCAAGGAATGAGATGCGCCCGTATCTACAGTCAGTATTCGTTCTTTGCCATCCACATTCCCTCTGACAGTAAGACTGCTCGTTTTCTACCAATTTGCGACACAGATATCACAGGGCATTCAATAGCTGGAGCAAGGTTTCGTTCTTTACATCCGACACGCTCTTGCTCATTTCCGCCAGCTTTGCGTTTACGGCCACCCACATTGTTGGAACTATTAGGACCAACATCGCAATGACGTGCAATGTGACCTGGGTTGCCGCACTTGAAACATTTAATAACTCCGGCATTCTCTGTTGAGATCACTTCAGTGCTTCCAAAATTGTGTCTACCCACTATGGCCTTTCTACTTCCACACGGCGTGCTTTGAAAACTGCTTACACAGAAGCGACGCTGTTTCCTGAATCAGAGCATGCGATACCGTTTCAGCAAATGTTAGTTTGGATTCGCATATGTAGCCCGCTTCGTTTCCACACTCGTATGCCATTTATAAACTCTGAATCTTTACCCTCTCGGTGTATTCCACGGGTGCATCCGCATTTGCAAGATGAGCCATCTTTCAATGTCCGAAGTAACTCCTGCAAAGTCTCGTTAGCTTTTGGTAGCGGTTTTGCAATTCTATTTGAAATATCTGTTTCCTGTGTTCGCTTTCGTATCGCCGTTCTACAGCAGCCATCAATGCGTCACAACTGTTCCGCTCTCCTTCGGGAATCGTCTGTAGGATTTCCGCTGCTGCCCCTTCAATGCCACGAACAGTGCAGCAACTTATCTTCCGCATTCCAGTTGTTCACTGCTGCGGTCTTCTCAAACTGTAGTTTGAAGACCTGGAAAGGAACAGAACCGTCAAAAGATGGAGTTTTTACCTTCGTATTGCTTGCTGAAACAACTGGGCGAATAGTTGCAACTCCTGTATACGACCTCTCAATGTTTCAATCTCGGCATCGATTTTGTTCTCAAGTTGCAAAATTTTTGTGTCTTGCGCCTCCATCTTCGAAGAAATACGTCCTTCTTGCTCTTCCAGTTGTGCAGAGATTTGCGCTGATATTGTGTGCCGACATTTCGGACATTCGTGCCTCTTGTGCTTCAATCTTCGATGTTTATACGGTCTCCTGTGATTCCATCTGTGATGACATATACGTTTTCTGTTCTTCCAGTTGAGGTTCCATCTTGGATGTTATACGTGTTTCCTGTGATTCCAATTGTGATGACATGTTGGTAGAATTGCGAGACATTCGGAATTTGTGCCGAATTGCAGCCAATACCATGTTCAGGTCTGTGTTCGCCATTGTCTGCGGTGTTTCTTCCATTTTTTTATTTCCTCGCCATCAAGATGAAAGTCATACTCTCCACATCAATTCCTTCTGCTTCCATTGCCTCTCGTAGCGTGCCTGAAGTTCAAGTTTAACGCCGCTTGTATTCATCCACGGCTCTCCAACTCCTTCTTTAGTTGCTGGATCTTCATTCACTGAACTTTGCCATGTCCTTGTTGTCCTCTGGAATTTATTCAACAATTCCTCTTCTGACACCAATTGTAACGATTTGCTGCAAATCCTCTTATTTGCCCTTTTGCTAGGTTCGCATCGCTAAACTGTTGAATAAATAACTCCAATATGTAATAATGGAAAAATGGCCTTTATTAAAGTACTTCACAATAACACTTATACTTTGCTACTCGCTGGCTTAATAACCAAACTGATTGATAACTCAAATTAAACTCTACTATTGGCCGCCAGATCGCGTGCTTAATCAATAACTGATTGAGTAGCTCAACTCAAACTGAATTCCAGCGCCTCTACATCTGTTGCCTTTTATACCCTTTGGTTTCCTCGTTCGCATTTTTCCAGAATCTACTAGCATTGTCCATGAGCTCTCAAACTTCTCAGCTATATGCATGTGTTTGCGCATTAACTCTCCGCTGCTCGTATTCGTACATGGTACATATGTGTAGACGCAATTATTTATTCGTTTATGTAGATACATAAAGATTGAATTATTGATGTGAATGTTTGTAGTTTACAGTCTCTCGCGCGCACATAGGCGTATAAGTAAATGCATCTGTGTGTGACATCTCTCAGCTGCCTTATATATGTGTATACATGATTTGATTATTGACGTAAATATCGCTTAGCATGGCCTTAGTGATGGTATAGCTTAGTGATGCTAATATCCGTGACAATACTAACAACTTCAGTATATGTGACCCGGTCTATGAAAAGGTGGCTTATACTCAAAACAAAAATTGCGAGAAACAGCTGTTAAAGATAAACAATGCATTTCTTCAGTTTCTTAGTAGTAGTAGCTTTTTTTGAGTCATA
Source organism: Eurosta solidaginis (assembly GCA_029619165.1). Classification (NCBI taxonomy): domain Eukaryota; kingdom Metazoa; phylum Arthropoda; class Insecta; order Diptera; family Tephritidae; genus Eurosta; species Eurosta solidaginis. The sequence continues at coordinate 36,033 of JARSSU010028074.1, forward strand.
AGCCACCTTTTCATAGACCGGGTCACATATACAGTTTTATAAAACGTTGTTTTACATTAGCGAAGTATGAAACGAACTTTACTTAGAATTGCTAACTACCAGTCTTGACTGTCTTGACGTTTGCATTACCCCTAAAGTTATCATTATTTCCAAACTGAAATGAAAACGGTCTATATATTTGATCAAACCCATCGAACCCCCAAAATTGTCAAAAAATTACCCAATTTCTTAAAAATGTTGTGAGTACTTCGAAACTGACCCATATTCTAACCAATAACAGAATAATGAACTAGCACGGTATGCTGACACAACAACAAACAAGTGATTTGATAGCTTCAATGTCATGAATCCGAATAGGGAGTTTGATTGTTCCTTCCGGGTATGGTAAATTGAAAAAGACCTTAAAACCGGAAATTGTTTGCCGGTTAATGTAATTTAGCTGAACGTTTAAGGGGTGTACATGTGTCTTTGTCAACTTCCTAGGTGGCGAGGTGCAAGTTTATTGAGAAAAATTTGGAAAAAAGAATAGAAAAGGGCAAATTATTCCCACGAATTATACAGCCACAATTTTTAGCGTCATCTAGCTAAGTTAGCAGTGAACCGCACTGCTGAAATTAGGAATTTTTTGGGCAGAGCTCCCCCCAAAACCCGAAATGATACGTGAGACATACATCTTTCTTTTTACTCATTGTCCACACATGCTAAGCTCTAAAGTTTATTAATCCCCTGTGACGAATAAGAACTCGGCTTAGGCATTTACTTCTTCGGGGGGCTTCCTCTTCCTCCGCTTCTTTTCAACTTATTTCTTCGGCATTTCTTAGCGTGCCAGATGCTCGAATTGCAATATTTTTCTCGTCGTCGGCTCGACGTTCTCTCAGAAAGCTGCGGCATATACAGTTCCGATTCGATGTCCTTACATCGAGTCGTGTGGAACATATAAAACAATGCAGGCATGCCGACCTCCTAACGCCACATATACGATCGGATTGCATGTTTTCGAACGGTTGACAGTTGCTGTTGTTATAGCGATAAAGGCACTCCCCGAAAGCCTTTGGAGTGTTGTCGATGTTGATGGGTCCTCGCCGGATGTAGATCCGGTACGTTACGGTAACAAGCATCATTTAGGTACTAGCTCGACCATTCGCGAGAACGATTTGGTATGATCACATGACATTTCTAGGCTATAGATCCATGAGGAACTTGGATCACCAGAGCCTCGGCTGTTGAAGAAACAGGATCGCCAGCGCAAAATATAACTTCTCCACCCCTTGAAAGGGTTGCGCACACAACCGCTTGAATCATTTGTATTTTAATCGCCTCTTACGGACAGGCATACCTGCCGGCGGTATACTCTAAGCCCCCTAGCCGGCGGGTTGACGGTCATGTAGCGTGATGGATATTTTTATGTTTAACACCTGGAGTTGGCTATGTACATGATTCGGGCACTGATGAGCCGAAGTCCATTAATAAGTGTCTCGAAACTGCCGTTTTTATTTGTTTAAAACAAGTTTTTTTCAAGAACTCACTTTTGTATTTCAGAATTGTTCCTAATAGATAAATATAAACTTCTTGTTTAGATTTGATTATAGTCGTACTCGTAAGTTCCCTACAATGAATTCAATAAGCATTACAACTGGTTATTAACTTATTTTTATAACTCAATCTAGTATCTATCTATATCTGCAAAGAAGCACGTAAGTCGCTTTGAAAATTAATCGATATGTAGTTATGGCGACAAATTGCAAATTATTACTCACTAGAAGACCCGGCAGACGTTGTTCTGCCCTAAATTTGGCCTATCTGCATACATTTTCATAAGCTTTTCCGTCGACTCTGCCTCCCTCCTCTTCACTTTTTCCTAATCCTTTTATTCACTCCTCCCTCCGTCTTTTCTCGCTTCATCTGTTTTCGTCTTCGTCAGTAATTCTATCTCTTTCTCAATCTCCTTCTTCCTCATTTTCTCTTCTCTCAATTTCTTACTCCATCTTCTGCATGCCTTATTGGCCTGTTCCAAATGGGTGTATGTATTTTATATCAGCACTCCTGAGTCTCAGTCCAGTCGCTAGTCCTAATTCACAGTCCAGTCCGTCTCTGGATAATATATTACTCTGTACTAAAGCACTCGACACAGCTTTCCTTTGCTATTCCATGATTGTATAAACATGTCTAGCATTCACTGGTCCCACGTTTTATGTCTATACTGTCTCGAGCCCATAGTCACCCAGGGGTATGAAATTACCCTCTACTAAAGCACTCATCAAATTTCATTTGATTTTATAGCATATTCTATAACACATTTTAGGGGTACTCGGGTCCCGTTATTCGGACTATATCTCGAGGACCATGTACGTGATCGCAGACAAAATCCACCGCTGTGAGGTTACGCAACTTGTGGAAGTTTGAACAATCGACCGACGCATCTCTTCAAACACTGCGACCACTAACACACATTTTAGCAATTCTTTTACTATATATAGCATTATTTTCACACGCAATATATAATATTAAAATCGAAAGGCAGAGTGTTCGTGCTTTTGAATTCGGCTTAGAAAATGCACATGGAACAACTAAAGACTCTCTGATTAAGAGAAAAAAAACGTCATAGAATCCTATAAATCGCGGCCCCTCAGGAACCAGCCGAGCCGGGCTATGACTTCCCTATTTACCTCCTTTGTATTATCCCTCTATCTTTCTCCTTTCTTATCTAATCCTTCGCCTACGTCTTCCCCTCACACACCTTCTTGGCGCCTGGTGATGTTTATGCTATACTGCTATCATTCGCTATAATATTTTTTTATTAATAGCACGTGTGTTGAATAAACACCATTACACGGAAGTATCTCGCACACCTGAAATTGTGAATGCCGAGTGCGGTATACGTAACATTTTATTTACGTTATAAACAAATAAAAAATTTGCAATAAATAAGATATTGCGACTATAACTGAGATATAACTGATTCTCATAGTTCAAGTTCGACCGAACTACACACGCCGTGCAACAATTCAAAATCGTTCAGTTAGTAGTAGTCCAACGGGAACAAACATAGTGACACGTGTGATTTTTACTATATTAGAGGACAGAAACTATCAACTGCACCAACAAAGCTTCAGCTGTACAAGCTTCATGCGATTGCCTAACGGAGGGATCGCAATCACGCCTGCATGATTGAAAATTTGTCGACAACATTACGTACCTATTGAGGTACGAGTGGGCACTGACTACAAACTTTGAGGATATAGGATAGGTTTATTAGTCTTATTAATGCATACTGATAAGCGATAGCCCTATGCTTTACAAGGTAATCAAGTGATGGACAGCCAGTTAGTTGATGTGTTGTTTTCAAAATCTATCTGATATCTATCATGTATTTCGTATTTTATGTTTGTATGCAAAGCATTGTGCGTGTGTGCGTTAAAATGAAAACTATTTGAAAGCACAACAAATAATCATCTCATTATCCCACCGACATATCTCACATGTGTGTGCATATCGTGTGTCAAATTAAATTTGTGATTAGTTTAGCCTATACATGCTTAGATGTCTTAGCGCCTCTCCCTCCTTCACCTTTAAATGTGATTAATACTAATATCGAACAAAAACTATTTCTAGATATACAAAGTTTCTTATTAATGGGCGTCCACTTCACCGCCTTCAAATTTTATGTACATATCCTTGAACTTGCGCTGAAATACATCTTATTTTTTGAAATTAGCTGAATTCAGTAGTTCAACAGACTGTTTCGACCTTTTAATTATAATACTGTGGAAAGCGTGCTACTTCATTAAATTGTTTATTTTAGTGTATCCGGTTTTCACACACGAATTAACCGACCCCCCCTTCCCGCAACTAATCATTCCGACATATGTATATATTGCCCAACTGCATCTACCGCCCACCTCACAGCACTGGAGTTGTAGCCGTACCTTGCGCTACGCGCACACCGAAAGATGCCCCAACGGCACTTGGGTAAGTCTCTACTTCGTTAGACTAAATTTGTGAATCTCAAAATCTCGACTCTAAATAATAAGAAGTCTCGACATTATACCGTTTGCAAGGCAACAGAACACGTCGAATAATGATGAACACTGTGTTAAAAATTGTCATACTATGAATTTAAAAATTAATTAAAACTTGTGTGGAAGGCCCCACACACCTCTAAAAAACTGCGACATGTAACAAATAAATTTTTTTTAGCAAGAGAGATTTTAAAAATCAAGCGAACACGTTGAGGTACTGGACGAGCGTAGCAATCCGATGTTAAATAGTTAATATTTAAGAAGTTTAAAAAAACACACACCGCTGGTACACTACCATACAACACACACCCTAGTCGATATCGAAAGAGAGTGAAAACAGCAACAGCCGAAAAAGTTGCCACAGATAACAACAGCGTATCGGGAAAAAACGGACATGGTCTCCTTGTATGATACGATTGACATACATTTTTCTGAAATAGTGATCTTCAATTAAAATTGTAAAAATCATGACGATTTTCAAAATATATTTAGACTTGGTTGAGATATGGATTTACAGTTGTGACACAAAACTGCGATAGGATAAAGTGGGACATATTTTAGGTTTTTATGAAAAAAACAAACTTCCAAAAAAGTCTTGAATTTTTTCTAAAACTCTTTTACCAATATTGATATATATTAAATTTTTCTGAATATTTGTGATAGCTAAACCTGAAATTTTCGCTTCTAAGGATTCAGAAGAAACGCTACGATTTTCCATAGTGTTTTAAACTGATGTGAGTTCAAAACTAAAAGTTTTTTTTAGACGATTTCACAACAGTTCTTCAATTCAATTTTTGTGTTATATCGGCCCTACTGATGTTGTTAAGATCGCCGGGTTTTTGTTCGAATCGAGCTCAAGGCCCCCTAACAATGAATTGTTATCATATTATTCCTTTTCCGAAATATGATATATAAGAGTTTTTTATATTTAAATTTATGAAAATACATAAGCTTGGTTTTAAAGGCCTAGAAATGGAAGAATGAAAGAACAAAAAAAAGGAAGAAAGAAAAAGAAAAAAAAAAAAAGAGGAAAAAAAAAAAAAAAAAAAAAAAAAAAAATATTAAGACAAACATCTTAGCCCAAAAAAGCATAACTGTTTCGATTTGATTATGTATAAGATCAACAAATTTTACGAGGAAAAAACACTAGATGATATAAATTCCATCCCATCAGGCAAACGTTTTTAAGGCCAACGCTGACAATAAGTGATATGAGAATAGCATAAGATAGACTTGACATTGTGATGCATGCTTCAATAAAAAAGCGCATATAATGATAAATAATTGCATGAATATGAATGTAGGACATAAAAAAAGAAAAAAAACTCCAAAACTGACTATAGCCATGGTGCAAAGCTATGCATGCAAATAATGCACATGACTAACGCTGCTGAGGGTGTAATGGCTAATAATAAGCGAGAACTGGTACACATATGCTGACAAACTGAATTCGAGACAGAGAACATGACTGTACATAGAAAAAAATAATGGAAAAATAAAAAATAGTAATAATATAAAAAATAAAATAAAAAATAAATAAACTATGAGATGCGAAAAACAAAGAGGAATTGCGTCGGCGGCTGGAACTGCGCTGGCTGTAACAATCAATAAATAGCTGGATAAAACTATAGAGAGACAATTAAAAAATAAAAATAATGACCAACGTAGATGCATGCAGCAAACAATAACTGCTGCAAATACCAGCTTGACTTGTTGCATATTATAAGCTGAAACATAGAGCTAGCCTGCATGAACTACTGACTGATAAAAGGCCTTGGTGCTAATGTAGAGTAGATGACAGCAGACTTAAAAAAAATATAAAATGCATTTAACACATTAATAAAAAATAATTTAAAATAAAACTGCTCAAAAAAATAAATACTGATAGATGCTAATATTAAACATGGCTTTCTTCCTTTGATATTGTGATGACTTGCATGACAAAAATCCCTAACTAATTACATTGCACATAACTGATGAACAAATGCTAAAAATGAATGCCACGCAAAGCAGGCACGGAATGCTGTGATGCTGATTCGTTATTTTTATTATATAGGCGCTAGCTTAGCATGCTGACAATTTAGTATAGTTCTGAATGAACTGTGCAAATGCATGAATAGATGCTAATAAAGTTTTCAGGTGTTTCTGCTTTTGCGGAATCAATTAAAACAAATAAGAAGTAAATGAACAAATGGCCAAAACGCATTATTCAGAACAAAACTATTAAAAATCTTCACAACGAAAAAAAGACAAAGAAAAGAAAAAGAGCAAAGAAGCCAGAAGCTGTTAGCAGCGG
>JARSSU010028075.1:0-20503 GCA_029619165.1 Eurosta solidaginis
TACTTTATAAAAATAAACATATCTCACTGAAAAAAGCCCAATTTGGTTCTTTTGATAGCGGTTGTTATCCTTGATAAAAAAGATAAAAAGATTAATCGACATTTAGTTTAAATTGAATAGACTCTGATTCACAGAAGTGCTATTAAAAACATTTTGAATAGTTTTTATTTAACTTTTTATAGTAAATAATCTATTTGATTCATTTACCTAATTGTAATTTTATTCATTTATTCTGTCTATAAAACTCAATAATTGTTAAAATAAAAATAAAACAAAAAAATATTCATTCATATATTATATATCGATTATTTGTAAGTTAAAGTTAAAAGCTTTAATATTGAATACACTTAACAATAATTATTAAAAATTAATAAAATAAATCCATATTTAGCCTATCTGATTATTCTTTTATTTCTTAAATCATAATGATATCTTTTTAAATAATTTTTGTTTTTATCCATATCTTAATACAAGGAATTATTTTTTTTCGATTAGTCTCTAACTTACTGATACTTATTCATTCATTTTAACTACATAATTATTACACAAAAAATGATTAATGAATTAATGTTATTATAGATTTTTATTCGACTGAGTGCGGCGCCGATTATTTATTCATAATTACAGAACTCCCAAATATTGCATATTTTGAGCAATTAATTGAGATTAATAAAATATTCTAAAATTACTAAACTGAAAGTCTCTGATTTCCTCAAGTTTTATTGATAAGGTTTTTAATAACTTTTTTTAATAAAATTTTCATTAGTAACAATAATTTTTATTTTCGATTAATTATATTAAAATTGATATTTTAATTTCATTTATTTTACTAACGAAATTAAGTATACTAAAGTAAAAGAACCAAACAAAAAATTAAATTAATGTAATTAACGGAATGCTAATCCGACAGACTAAATGCCGACTATTTGTTAATAATATTAGATTTCAAAAATATTGCAATCTTTTTAAAAAATATAGATTAATAAAACATTTCTAAGGTTACTTAAACAGAGAAGATTCTGATTTAATAGATAAAGCTTTTAACATTTGTTTTTAAATTTTCATTAGAATTTTTATTTTCGATTAATTATGCAGCTATTGATATTTAATTCAATTATTGTACTGATAAAACTAAATAATAATAAGAGACAAGATGAAAAAATATTAATCTTATTAATAAAATATTAATTCGGCTGACGAACTCACCACTATTTTGATAATTAAAGTTTAAATTCCAAAATAAATATAGTGAATATGATCATCACTAACCCAATTAATATTTAGTTCATTTATTTTACTAATGAAACAAAGTAATCATCAATCAAAATTAATTAATATTATTAATTCAATAGTAGACACAAATCGAATGCCTATTTAACTGTTTTTAATAACAGTTAGATTCGGTTAGGTTGAACTGGTCTTTCCAAGAGGACCTCACATAGACTGAATGAGCTCGTAGTGTTACCAAAAGTTTGTTTAACGACCAAACTGAAAAGCCCTATCAAAAATCAGGACCTATGTTACAAAATAACTCCGTCCTCTTGGCAAATACTACACGCTTTCTAGGATCTATGTGACTTGCTGCTTCTAGATCTGACAGCAGTATCACTCCTAGCTCAACTTTCTTAATTCATCATAGAGTTCCATTCAGGGTACCATTTTATGATACTTACATATATATTCTAACAAATAACTATGTACTTAAAATAAAATTGATTTACAAACTGATAAGAAGTATCGACGTATGAATGAATGAATGATTGAATTCTTGCACTGTTGTTGTGGTTGCTGTTGTTCGAATGAAAGGGATTAGCTTGAGTAGCATGAGTTTATAGAACAGCACGGTAAAGTTAAATTTTTTGGCTTTGACATTAATTAATTTTAATGTAGTTGAGGAATTAATTTCTAAAATGAACATTAATTATGCACTAACGTATTTTCTCAAATTAGGTATGTAATATTTGTATAAATGTGTTTTAGATATCAGATAATTATTTTGGTTTAGCGCGTTCCGTAATTAACTGAAAAAGGACAGTTGGAGAGTTCGCAGAGCTGTGAGACAAGCAGCTGATAGTATCTGAAATTTTTGTAGTAGTTAACAATTCACTAAGCGTCGTTAAATGAGTCAATGACTGTGGTTTTCACAGGTTTGTTATACCAGTTCGCCAGGGACAAACGAGCGCAAGGAGTTTAGCTAAATAGAATTTAACGGAAGACTAAAATGAAGTCCCTTCCGATTACATTTTTGCTGTTTAATTGATTTATTTCTTTTTTATTGGTGTTGTTGTTTATCCACCAACAATCACTGTAAGAAGTAACACCAAGCATTTACATAAAAACAGCTCTGTTGTTATCGACTTACAGCGACTGGCAATGGAATTCATCATTCAAAATATTATTTAAGTTTTATCGCACTTTATCTTTCACTACATTCGGCCGTTCATTCAGCTTTTAACTGTCTGTTAGTCAGAACAAATTATTCCTTCGCCTGCTTGCTGTTGTTGTTGTCGCGATAAAAACACTCCCCGAAGGTTTTGGGGAGTGCTTGCGATGTTGATGGTCCTTTGCCGGTTATAAATTCGGTAAGTACCGGCAATAAGTGCAAGCTTGATCATCTCGGGAACTATCTAAAAGAACCACATTTCAAGGCCATTCAACATGCCCACCCCCTAATTTCATGATTTCAAGATTCCCTTCGGCTAAGTGAGGTTGAAATTTGCGTTGCGGAGGCTGTGAAGTTATTGCGTTTATCAACTCCTTCCATCCGGCGCCCGCTTCTCCGTTTTTATTGTTGGTCTGTGCGCTTATCTGTACATCCGGCTATTTTTCAATCTATTGTCCAATTGTTGATTTCTTTATTTATCCGCCCTTTGCTGCCGACTATTAGCCTGTTTATCCCCGGGCTATCCGAGCACCTATCAAACGTCTATTTGTACAAGTTTCTCTGGTTGCGCCTGTCAGTTTCTATGCCGTTTTATTTCAAAGTCTGCAAGCTTATTAGTCTACGCAACTGTGAGTTACGTTTTTCACTACACTACCATCATTACACCAATTATTTGTTCTTTCTGTCCCCCCTTCCAGTAAATTGTTTCATCTGTCAGCCACGCCCTATTATCGACCGCGTTCTGGAATTTTTTATCAATAAAAAAGCTTATGTGATCACATATTAATCACCTGTTGGCACATGACCCCGCCCGTTTCTCCAAACACCTTTCCGCCTTTTTTGTCCACATGTATTATTCAGTCTGTCTGCATGTCTATGATTTATTTATCTAGCCATAAGTTCTCCAAAACTTTGCTCATCCATCCGCACGATCATGTCACTATCAAGCTAGACACTCTTTGATCATAATTATGCCCATTTCTTCATCTATCAGACCACTTGCCCCCTTATCTATCTTTATTCCATCCATTTGTGTGTTTTGTGTGCTAAATTTCTCAATCTATCTTGTTAAAGTTTACAGGCGTTGAGCACTGCTGTTATAAAATCTGATATTTTCTCAATAGTTCTTTTTTTTGGCTTGTAGGACCCTTTGTTCGTTCATCGGAAGTAGTTTTTAAACTTCATTCATTCAATAAACTTCTTTTTGAAAATAACTAGGCTAAGCCCCGTCCAGCCGAACACAACTTGTAGGATGGGAATTTCACAAAGTACGTCTGGTTATGGCAGTCTTGCTACGTCGTCACTAAGCAAATGCATTTTTTTAAAGTTTAAACTCTTTGTTGACAACTTTTAGGTGCTTAGTTTTAATGCACTGCGAATTTTGTGTGCTTTGGTTTAGAATACTCATAGCGCAATACTCTAGCAAATAGTTTGCTCGAAACTGTACACCATTAGCGGTCGTTTATTTGCGGCACTAGTTGCCTCTTTTAATGAAAAATTTTCGCATACTTTAAGGGGCATGTTTTTATGTATAAACTCTTTTTTGCATAATTTTAGACGCTTAGCTTAAGTGGACTGCAAGTTTTGTGTGCTTTGTTTTAGAATACTTATACAGCAATACTCTGGCAAATAGTGCTCTCGAAAGTATACTCCTTTAGCGATCGTTTTTTTCTGATACTGCTTCTTTTTTTATTGCATACTTTAAGGGACAAATCTCCTCTACACTCTGCCGAGTATTAGGTCTTTTCTGTTACCATTTTGACTGAAAGGATACGTACTCAGTTTTTCGCTGAATAATTTTCTAGCTTAATTTAACCTCTTCCCGATTTTATAGTTAAAATTGTTTACACTTAAAGAGTCTTATTTATTTTTGCATAAATATTTTTTTTTGATATCTGGGGTAAATTGCATTGGGAAAAATTCTCTAAAATATTCCAACCTTTGGTGAGTGGATATATTTATCTCTTAAATGCAGTTCTGAAGGCTTAGACAAGAGGTGTGCATATATGAATATGAAAAAATATTGCATATTTAAGGCGATTTCCTATTTTTGTGTGATGTGGAAGTTAAGGCTTGTTGTAGAAAGATTTTAAGGACTAGGAATGGAATTTTCTTGCGAATAATTTTAGAAAAGTTTTACTGACATAGTATGTACAATTGTAGCATACTTTTGGGAATATATTGTATGTTTTATCCGGCAGATAATTATGTCCTTTAATAAACATTTGTTTGAGAAGTAGGTCTGAGAGACCGCTAGTAAAACTTTCTTGAACGATTCTCTCACGATTAGTTTATTTTTATACATATTAAAAACGGAGGTTTGTGCATGAGTTTTAAAGACTTGTTGCATGCTTTTAAGAGCATTTTTTGTTTCTTGGTATGTTGTGACGTTAGATTCATTGTATACAATTTTTTACTTATTTTAACATTGTTATAACACTCTAACCACCTCTCTTAATATTGCTAAGTCTGAACTTTCATATTATATTAGCATACATACATATATATTAAAACATTAATATAAACTGACATATATATCACATATTTCTGATCGATTTTTGAACCTACGAGTATCAACGTATAAAGATTTCATAGCTCATTTGCGTGATTAGGAAATATACTTACATACATGTAGACACGCTAATTTCCCATACATAAACTATATTTTTCTATTTATATAGTACTATATATTATTATCATATGTAAAGTTATCGATTTATCTTCTTCCATAATGCGTGTCTGTCTATTATCATTATTACGGCTGAGTAACCTGAAAATTGGGCTTTGCCCATTTGGGATTAAATAACAGCACTTAGAATAACGAACCGACATGGCAATCAATGATGTGGAAATGTAATTTGACTATTGTTGTGGTGTGTAAAACTAGCACATAAATTATAAGTTATTTGTGAGTAAACAGACTAGGCTAAACACCAACAAAAAGGAGCTTACTTGACATTAGGGTGGAACTAAATAATAAACAACATATTGTAACGAATTTACTGGCAAACCCTCTTATTTGCAAACTTCTGCTAACGTTCGTATCGCTAAACTGTTGAATAAATAACTCCAATATTGAATAATGGAAAAATGGCCTTTATTAAAGTACTTCACATTAACACTTATACTTTGCAACGAATAGCTTGCTGTGATACTCAAATAATTCCCGACAGATTGCGTGCTTAATCAAAACTGCCTATAGCGCCTCTACCGCTGATGCTTTTATACTCTGTGATTTCCTCGTGGCATCTTCTAGGCGCTTCCAGAATTATTTAGTTAGTTATAAATTTCTCAGCTAAAACTACAGATGTAGAATTCTTATAGCTTCTCTCATACCCCATGCGCTTGTATGTATGAGCGACACTTCTACAATCACAATTGCGTACCTTTAGGAGCATTTCAGATAAGATATCTGCATGTGCATGTGCGTTGCCTCTCCGCTGCGTGTACGTGTATGTGTAGATACAATGATTGAATTATTGATGTGAATTCACGTCACTGCTTAGCATCGGCATAGAGATGGCAGTACCCCTTAGTGCCGCTACATTCGTAACACTGCCTTCCACCTAAGTCTGATCGTCCCGATCAGACAAATCTCCCGATCTAAACGCCGCTAACATCTCCAATGTGCCACTCTTCACTCCGTGCTTTCCCAGTGGTTTGTATGCGGTAGATGGTATTACTGATCTTCTTCACAACTTTGTACGGGCCTTCACAACTGCACCAACATTTGGATGGAACACCTTTCCGCCGGTGAGGGTTGTATACAGTACCAAATCTCCCTCCAAGAACCTTCCGAATTATTGTGCTCATCGTACCTGCGTTTCATCTTACTACTCATTATCCTTGATTGTTCCTTCGCACTCTGTTGTTTAGCCATGAACTACTTTGTAGAGCTTGCTCTTGACGGATTGCCTTCACATACTCAGTAATCGTTCCGACGTTTCCCAACAGAAGTGCGCGCTGGCTTGAAACCACCCTTGCATTCTTTCTGGAAAATTATTTCAGTCGTTTTAGTGCGTCCATTAGGTTTTGTCAATGCCAGTGTTTCTCTCGCAGATATTTTTGATTTCGCTTTATTTGGCCCATTCGATCCATCAACCTTTGCTCGATCTACTTTCCTTGACTTCCGTGGTCTCTGTCGAATCTCTTTCACCAGCACTCGATTACTGCTGAACACTTCTTCCAACCTGAAGTTAAGTGCACATCCTGGTTCTCATAGCGCATAATCTTTCTGGATATCGATCCTGATGTCATGGTCAACTAAGAAGTCCACTCCAATATGACTTCATCAACAATCTCCGCCGCAATGATTTGTGTAGAACCATGACCTTTCCAATTAATACCTCACATACCACTTCTCCTTGGACTTGATTATACTCGCCAGTGACCGTACGCAAACCTTGCTCCAGGTAATGGCTTTACTCTCCTATTGACCAAGTCAGATCGGATTAAGGAATAAGATGCGCCCGTATACTACAGTCAGTACACGTTCTTTGCCATCCACATTCCCTCTGACAGTAAGACTGCTCGATTTCTACCAATTTGCGACACAGATATCACAGGACATTCAATAGCTGGGGCAAGTTTTCGATCTTTACATCTGACTCGCTCTTGCTTATCTCCTCCAGCTTTGCGTTTACGGCCACCCAAGTTGGAACTACCAGGCACCAAGATCGCAATGACGTGCAATGTGACCGGGCTTCCCGCATTTGAAGCATTTGATAACTCTTTCACTCCACTTTTGCGATCCTTTCAGTGCCTCCAATATTGCGTCTACCCACTCTGGCCTTTCTACTTCCACACGGCGTGCTTTGAAACTGGCTTACACAGAAGCGACGCTGTTTCCTGAATCTGAACATGTGGTACCGTTTCTGCGAATGTTAGTTTTGGATTCGCATATGTAGCCCGCTTCGTTTCCACATCTCGTATGCCATTTATTAAGCTCTGACCTTTACCCTTTCAGCAGTGTATTCCACGGTGCGTCGGCATTCGCCAAATGTGCAAGCCTTTCGACATCTGACGCAAACTCCTGCAAAGTCTCATTAGCTTTTTGGTAGCGGTTTTGCATCTCAATATTTTGTGTATCTGCTTCCTGTGTTCGCCTCCGTGCTTAATCAAAAACTGCCTATAGCGCCCTCTAACCGCTGATGCTTTTATACTCTGTGATTTCCTCGTGGCATCTTCTAGGTGCTTCCAGAATTATTTAGTTAGTTATAAATTTCTCAGCTACAACTACAGATGTAGAATTCTTATAGCTTCTCTCATACCCCATGCGCTTGTATGTGTGAGCGACACTTCCACAATCACAATTGCATACCTATAGGAGCATATCAGATAAGATATCTGCATGTGCTTGTGCGTTGCCTCTCCGCTGCGTGTACGTGTATGTGTAGACACAATGATTGAATTATTGATGTGAATTCACGTCATTGCTTAGCATCGGCTTATGACGAAGGTTAGTAATAGGCAATACCCAGATTGAAAAACACACAGGCCGTGCGCTGTGATGGATTGCCTGCGGAGCTCTTCAAGTTCGGCGGCGAGGAGTTGGTAGGCGCATGCAGCAGCTTCTTAGCAAAAGTATGGGCGGGACGAAAGCATGCCCGCCGGTTGGAATCTAAGTGGTTCTTTGCCGCAGTCCCAACAGAAGGAGATACTGCCAAATGCCAACAACTATCGTGGACAATCAGCCTTCTTAATATCGCATATAAGGTCCTTATCAAGTGTATTGTGCGAAAGATTGAGCCCACCGTGACCGGCTGATTGGACCTTATCAGTGCGGCTTCAGACCTGGTAACTCTACCATCGCCAGGTCACAATGCCCAAATCTTGGAAAAAACCCGTGAACAGAGAATCGACACACATCACCTCTTCGGCGACTTTAATGCCGCGTCGACAGCACGAAAGGAGCTGCCTATATGCCGCTATGTCTGAATTTGGTTTCCCCGCAAACGTTATACGGCTGTGCAAAATGAGCACACACCAGCAGCTCAGTCAGATTGGGAGGACCTCTCCGCAGCCGTTCGAAACTAAACGAGAGTTTCAGATACAGGGTGACGATCGGGCGATTTCTTTATTTGATGCTGGAGAACAATTTACTAGCTGCAGAACGTAACGCACTGTGGAACAATATACTATAAAGCGTGTCCAATTACTGCTAGTATGCTGAGTGACATTGATATCATGTCATCGGCCTAAACACCCGCGCTGTTAGTTTCTGCTTACTCCAAGCTGGAAAAGAAGCGTAAGAGGGGTTTGATGTGATGAGGGCAAAACGAAGTACCTGCTGTCATCGAGCGAAAGAGTCAGCGCATATGCGCCTTGGCAACCACGCTACTGTTGGCAGCCAGACTTTCGAATAGAAAACGACTACGTCTCATTGGGAACCGCATCAACACTTGGCAACACATCAGCACTGAAATCCAGGCCGAAGATTCAATCTTGCCAATAAATGCTACTTTGGACTAGGTAGCAATGAAAAGTAAAGTCTCTCTCTCGGCGAACGAAAATCATACTCTACAGTCACGTTATCGTACCCGTCCTGCTATATGTGGGCAGAAAAACCAAAATATACAACATCAAAAAATATGCACAGCAAAGTCAAAGATAAGCATATCAAATGAAACCAAAGCAACAATGTGTATGACAAAATTACAAAAATTTAATGAATCAACGATATAACACTAAGCAAAAAGAGTATATAGCAACATTAAAAATGGACCATGACAACAGCAAATTAAGCGGCTTTGCGTGTTTACGCGAGAAAAGTTCTTCGAAAGATTTATGGCGGACGCTCTACGCGTTGGCGATGCGAGTACCGAGAGAGTTAATGATGAGCTGTACGAGCTATACGCAGACATCAACATAGTCAGCGAATTAAAACTGAAGGTGCGCACACAGCGGCTGCGCTGGCTAGTCATGTTATTGCGAATGAACGATGATGCTCCGGCCAAGAAAGTGTTTCTATCGGAACCCGCCTATGGAAGCAGAGGTAGAGGGCTGCCCCACTCCGGTTGGAAGGACCGGTGGAAAACGCTTTAACTCCCTTGGTGTGAGCATTGGCGCGGTTGGCGGAGCGAAGGAGCGACTGGCGCGCCTTGTTGGACGGCCATAACCGTTTAGACGGTTTAAGCGCCATTAGTAAGTAGTAAGTAAGTTTGGCGACTTAAATGCCAACGAGGGAGGGGCAAATAAGCGATTCAGCACTCAAGGTCGGAAAGCTCAGCCTCCACGATGAAACCTGTCTTAATGGACTCAGGCTGATCGTCTTCGCCGGCCCTCGAAACATGGTATGCATAGAAATATTTAAGCTATATGGCTATCCGCCAATCGAAATTCACGAATTCAGATCGACCACTTCATGATAGACGGACGGCTTGACTTCAGTGTTTTAGATGTACGCACGATTCGAGGATCAAGAATTGTCTCAGATCTCGTCGCTTCCAAAATACTTGCGCGACAGTGTGCAGCTAAAATCAAGAAAAAAAACAAGAAAACTAGATGTCAAAAAGGCAGCAATAGACTGCCAATTATGTCGCCATTCGACTCTCACACCTGCTACCTGCTCTCGACAGCACAAGTCAACCCGAAGCAATTACCGTCGGTGAGAAAAAAATTGGTTACCAGAGACCACGGTAACACTACTGATATGATGAAGATTGCCGCTTTGCAACCGAAAGAAAACTCGCTGCTTGCAGGGCTAAGTTAAAAGCGAGCGCAACAAGAAGAGCTTGTGAACGATATCGCGAGTTGAGAAGGGAAGCAAGATGCCTTTACAGGAAGAAAGGAAAGAGGCAGGAAGGTATGACTAAGAAGAGCTTCAGCTGTAAGCCACCAGGAAAATTGGCTGCAAATTTTACCAAAAAATGTAATGAGAGACGGGAGGTTTAAAATTGAAGCTCATCGTGAATCGGCTAATTGAACCTTAGCAGGTGGGCTTCAAACCTGATAAATCTATCTTCCACTATGCGCCAAAGCTTGGAAAATACCCGGTAAAAAGAATTGATACACATCACCACTTTGCCGGTTTTAATGCCGCCTTCGAGAGTATGAAATGGAGCTGCCTTTATGCGGCAGTGAAAAACGACGTTGAGCAATATAACCAGCTCAGTAAGAGTTAGAAAAGGCCTCTTTGAGTCGTCCAAAGCTAAAGGATGGTTCAGAGTGATTGCTTTAACCTGATGATATAAAGCTTAACCGCTCTGGAATATTACTCTATAAGAGCGCGCAATTACTAACGTATGCTGACCACATTGAGGCCAGCGACCAAAACATCCCACGCCGTAAGTTCTGCTTGCTCCAAACTGGAAAAAGAAGCGGAAAGGATGCGTCTAATAGGGAATGAGGAAAAAAACGAAGTAACTGCTGTAATCAAACGAATAGTCAGCACATTTGCGTTTCAAAAAGATTTATGGGCCTCCACGCGTCGGCTATGGCGAGTACCGTAGATTTTTGATGAGATATACGCGCTTTATGCAGACACGAACATAGTCTACCAAATTAAAAAATAACGGCTACACTGGCTTGGTCGTGTTATGCGAATGAAAGATGATGCTCCTGCCAAAAAAGTATTCTTATCAGAATCCGCTTATGGAAGCAGAGGGCCTGTGGGCGGCCTCCACTTCGCTAAACGGATCAGGTGAAAAACGATTTAAATTCCCTTGGTGTGACGAATTAGCGCCGGTTAGCTCAACGAAGAAACAAATGGTGTGTCTGGTTGAACGGCCATAACCAATAAGTAAGTAAGTAAGTAGACTCGGCTGGTCTGTCTTGGATCTTAAAGTTATAGTTATTTGATAGAGTATACTTTTAGGCGTATACTTAACGAGCGTACATAAGCTTATGTAAGTATATGTACTAGAAGAAAATAGGATAACGAAAACAACTGGGGTGCTTACTCCTTTTTATGAATTATTAAAAGGTTTTACGTTAGGACTTTTGAAAAATATTTTGTTTATGATTTTAGACATGTTTTTGGGCCATACTTTTTTTTTACAAAACCATACTTACAAGCATAAAAGCTTATAAATAAAAACTTAGTAATAAAGTCCAGCGTATAAATACAAGTCTAGATTTAGCTCTCTTCATCTCACTACTTTTGGTGGCTAAGGTCGTAATTAGGTCAACAGCAGTAAGCAAACATTCATTCCCTTATTCATTCAAAGCTTTAAATAGCACTTTAAAGAAATTCCCTATAGCGCCTGAAAGTATGTTTATTATGCTCGCTATCCAAACAACTTTCGCTTTCACAAAAGAAAACACTTTTAAAAATTATACATAAAAACACACATATAGCACAAACGCCTAAAAGTGTGCTCCTACAACGCAGTTAGTGCGCTCTTCTAAATAATGTAAAAGGTCAAAGTTCGCCAAGCATACTTTGCTAAGTAACCACGAACTAATGCACAGTTGTAAACATATATGTATGTAGGTTTGTGCGCACATTAACGTGGTGTGATAGAGTACTTTTTTTATGTTTACTTACAAAAAATTTACATAATGTGCGTAAGATTTGAGGGTGCTCTGAAAACTAGAAGTAGAAATTTTGAAAATTTTTGCTCTGTTAACAACATTTTAAGTGCGTCTAAAAATATGCTTTACGAATGAGTGATTTGATTGTGTTAAAGTGTGATTTAAAATTTATGCATGGTAGTGCTTAAGTAAATTCAAATTGCGACACTTTAAAAGCTTGCTGAACTAATCTCGTTAGGATTATATGAAGTACGCCTGAAAGTAGGCAATGAAATATGCATGAGATTGAAATTAGGGTTTAAAAAGTGCTGTTTAATTCTGAGATAGTGGTTCAAACTAAATGTGAATTATATATTTTGTTAACCTTTATGCAGTTAGTGGGGTAAATTTTGATCCTTTTGAGGACGAATCTATATTTGTACGGTTTTTTGCAGAAAGGGTCTTGATATTTGATAAGTTATGTTGAAATTAGCATAAAACTATACAAAAAAATATAAAAAGTTAAAAAAAAATAAACCCCATTTTTTTTAAAAGCTTTAAAGTTTTTAAGACGCCTAAAAGTATGTACTTACTGCTACTGAAAGCACAAATTTTTAAGGTGATAAAAAAAAGGGGATGAAAAAATGAAATTTCGCAAAGCTGAGCGTTATATTTGCTCATAATGAAGCTGTTTAGGTAGGGAGGCGAGTAGGTTGAATTCAAATTAAAATAAAGAAATATTAAACTTTACTTATTAGTAGCAAACCTAGCTTCATATATACCGCTATTCGTTAGTCACACTATATAGGATTTTATTTAAAATATTTTTTATTGAAATAAAGTTATTATTAGCTTTTTTGAGCACCGGTTGCCAATGCAAGCTTTTTCCACTCAATCAGCCTAAAAGCGTGCAATATTTTTAAAAATTGCTAATAAAATATCTATATTTGGCTATTTTTGTTTGATCTGTCTAAAAGTATGCATCAAATATATAGATATAGGTAGTTGCTCTTGCTTTAGCGCCTACTCAGCTCATTGAACATATCGACTGCTCAGTGGAATATCACCCCATATCGGCTGCCATTCGGAAAACGGCCTATCTCAGGAAGCAATTGTTTTCCTCCACTGCTTCTACACACCAATGGTGTAAACGTCTAATGGTGCTCCTGGCATTCGCAGTGTCATAGGCGACCTCGATAGGAAGCTTTAGTACGGAGGCGTATGGACGGCTAGCTACTTTTCTTAGAGTTGTAATCACAAATAGTTAGCTTTATCTCCTTGAGGCGTGGGTGGTATACTTTTCGCCTTATTAATTTTACAAAAGGTGTCATATGCCAGACGCCTCGCAAATCAAAAGGCTGGGACGACAAAAAAAATGTGTTTTCTTGAAAAAGAGCTGTTAATTATAGACTCTTGAAATGAATATACAGGAAACTTATAACTTACAAAAAGTATTTTGCAAATCATTGCCTATAATTATGCAAGGCAAATCTTAATGTGACTAATAAATATAAAATCGCACTTTACTATGAAATGCGACTTTTTATGCTCTAATGCAATCTTTTATAACTGATTGTGCTTAGTAATTTACTGTCGCGTAAGCTTAAAAGTGAAATTTTTTAAGAGGAAAATACTTTTTAATTTTTGCCTGCCTTAAAGTATGCTACAATTTTAGGCAACCTGCGTCACTTTTTACAATAACAAAGTGAGTTTGAATTGAATATATGTAAATATCGAAAATAAAGAAAATATCTTGAGGTACGCAGGAAGAAAATTATAAATAGGGCGCCTTATAGTATGCAAAATAAATATATAATAATACATTTTAATGTTTGATTACTATGTTATCAAAATAAAATGCGATTTTTTCCGCTCAGTTATAATTTCATGTTACTTTATTAGGAATTTATGGCCTCATAAGAGCCAAGAACTAAATTTTCTAGAAGGCACAAAATATTTTAAAATCTATACTCGCCTAAAAGTATGCTACTTCAAATGCAAATTTTCTGCTAACTTGCGCTTCAAGTAACCGTGCTCAAAGTTTTTCTTACAATCACTTAAATCAAAAATTAAAAAAAACTCCACCTGCGCCACTCATAGCGATTCTACAGTATTCGGTGAAAAAAAAGATAAAGTAAATAAAATGTAATCTAACCGCAAACTGCTGTGCCTCATGAAAAGTTAAAAAGCAATGTTAAAAACATTAAAAAAATATTAGAAAGCTAGAAAAGGGAAGCAGGGCAAGTGAACTGTGAGTATACGGCGTGTAGCTTAAATATAAGATACTACTCAATTTCTGATGAGAAGCTAGGAAACATCACTGGTGAGTCGCCAGAATAATTTGTGACTCGGGAGGGGTTTTCCCCTCTTCGTTTGCTTCATCCTGCCCTTTTTGGTAACTCAAATTACACAAAGGTCTGCAGCGGCATGCTGCCTTGTTGGAATGTTCCATTATTTTTCTTTTTTTGCTTATTTTTAATTTTTAAACACCATTTTGTTATGCGCCTAAAAGTAGATTATTGCGTAGGCGTCAAGTTGCATGCTTCTTAATTTTCGCGCTACGGGTTATGCGGCGTTTATACTCCGATTACGCTGCGGTCATTTCATGTTTATTTTCACGCCTAATTATGCTGATTAACGCTGCATGTTGAGTTCATTTCCCATTTAAATTCGGAGAGATGTGAAATTATTATGTTTCTGCAGAAATATTTAAATAAGAAAATCGGCAGAAAAGCAGTTATTCGGTAAAAAAAAACAAGAAACTTAGTAGTGTATTTACGGCGGTGTTAATCGTTTAAACAATTATGGCCGTCCAACAAGGAGCGCTAATCGCTTCATCGTTGAGCTAACTGGCGTCAATTTATCAAACCAGAGGAGTTTAAAGCATCGTTTTCCACTTGGTTCTTCCAATGGCTGGGGGGCCAGAGTATCATCATTCATTCACAAAGAAGATCAAGTGGTCGCTTTGTTTTAGTTCACTGGACTATGTTGATGGCTGCGTAAGGCTCGAACAGCTCATCACTATCACATCACATCTTCTTCGATACTCGCCGTCGCCGACGCAGAGGGCCCCATAAATCTTTGCAAGAAGTACACTGCCAAAGCCTCCCAAAGCCGCCACTCCTAAGATGCTGCATCAAAAAGCAGTGCGGGCACGACAAGTGGCTTGTAGAGACTTTACTTCTCAATTGCCTGCTTAGTCCAAAGTGGCATTTCTTGGTAAGAGTGGTTAGGGTCTATGTGTTTGATGTAAATCATGGTGGTTACTAGTTACTGAAACCGAATTAGGTGATTTATCCAAAATCGATTGGTAACGATTGTTGGGCTCGAAACGGTTACGGTTTCGGTTTCGTGATTTTGAATTGAAAGAATAAGGTCATGGTTAGCGGCAGGCTTAAGGTTACGGCTATAGTTAGGTTTACACATATTTTCATATTTATGTGACGGTTACGGTTACGTCTACGTTTGCGACTATAGTTACAGTGTCAGTTTTTGTTATGGTTCGCTAATGTTTATGTTCATATATATGGATACGGCAATGGTTACAGTTGTTGACTTTAGTTGTATTTATGGTTACGGCTGCCTTACAGTGATGGTTATTATTATGTCCATGGTTACAATTACGCTTATGGTTGCGGTTTTGGTTATAGTTACGGTAATGCAATCGGTTATGGTAACGAATACGTTTATGGTAACGGTTTTGGATTATCGTTACCGTTACGGTTGCAGTTACTGTTACCGTTTGAATTATGGTTACGGTTTGGGTTATTTTCGGTTGTGGTTACGGTTACGTTTACGAAATCGGTTATGTATACGTTAACGATTACGACTATGGTTACGGTTTTTGTTATGAATACGGCAACGGCTACGAAATCGGTTATGGTTACGAATACGTTTATGGTTACGGTTTTGGGTTATGGTTAGCGGTACAGTTGCGAAATCAGTTATATTTGCGGTTTTCGATGTGGTTAGGGTTACAGTCATAGAAATGGTTATGGGTACGGTTATGGACAAAGAGATATGATTACGCTTATATCTAAAGTTATTGATTACGCTTACGGTTATGGTCATGGTTACAGTTACGGTGACGATTTCAATCATGTGGTGATTTCCCTGGTGAAACAAATGTCATAATAGCGCTATTGGGTACAACATGGTCAGATAGTTCAGTATATCCCCCTTTCTGTAACGCACTGACTCGACATACCGAAGTTTTCAACTTACTATACGCAACCCCTGCTGGTCTCTCTCTCCTTTGCTTACACTCTAGCATTCTTCTACTATAATTTGTTTTTATTTTTCATTTTGCATACCATTTTAATCACGACTCATATAACAGCTCAGTAATTTAATATAGTGTCACACATACACACATATCCAGCGAAGGCATTGCGACATGTACACAAACGAGGTCATTGAATATACTGAGAACTGGAATGTGAGCTATAACAAGTACATCAAGCCGTTGGAAAAACAAGAGAATATGACGAAACAAATTACGCGACCGCATAATTAATTAAAATCAAACAAATTATAAACGCTGTAATGGGTGAACAGAATCTGCATAACAACTGGGCTGTAAATGGTTGCGCGACTGCCATTAACGGGCAAGTAATGTCACAAGCAGACACTGAGGCGAGGCTAACGTACAAAATAATGGGTCATTGTGCTCATGCGACGACACAACAGTTATCTATAGGGCGTAGCAGGTGGTAGTGAGTCACGTGTAGAGCATAAACAAATGTTGATAGTGGATAGACGATAGGGGATGGGGTGAGGGATTAAAAGAGGGATGGAATTAATTGTGGTTTCCTGGCAGCGAAGGAATGCAGGAAAAAAAATGGGCGGAAAAAACATGACTTGCGCTAAACAAGCAAAACCTTCATAAAATATGCGTTGCTTTTAGTATTACTTCCTATCTTTCACAGAGCAATTATCCGCATCTTCATTATCTTCATTATCATCATCTTTTAAAGTCTGATATTATGCAAATGCATGTGTGCAAATAAGGCTACACGTAGGTAGGTATGTATGTACATTCTACCTTTAAGTAGATTGTTGTAATGAAAAGAGCAGACAATATTCACTTGGGATGTGCAATGTTGAGTTTTGAAAGAACTGATTCTATCAAGTTGATCGGCGGGTAGTGTACCTGGTTATATTTACCGGTTTTGCTTTGGTTAGCTTACAAAATATGAGTTATTTTCATAAGTTATATAAAACGGCATGAAATCGTCCTTACAGCTGAGCAAAAATGAGGTTTTCAATGAGTTTTATCTTCGAGTTCAAAAGTCACTCCAGAGTGAAAATTGTTATTGTCGGAGACAGGTAAATTAATAAAGATATGAGGGTGAGAAAAAGACGCAAAGTAGAATAAAAAGGGAGAAAGTAAACCAGAGAGAGATGAAGGAAAGAAGAAATGAGAGCATCCTACATACCCGATACTAATGAGAGGTATTGTCGAAACTCTCTTTCCGACACAAAATTACTAGACCTATCAAAGCGTGGACCTCGAATAACAGAGCTGGAGATACGTAAAGCAACATATAGAGTTGCCGATATTAATTCCACAGGTCCCGATGGAGTGCCAAATATTGCCCTTAAAGCAGCTATACCGTCTAGAACAACAGTGTTTACGGATCAACGCTTGCATCTAGGAAACGTCTTTTCGCTCATGGAATCTTCAAAGATTGGTCTTTTTTTCTTGCTGAAAACTGGTAAGATGTATGATAAATGAGAGTCTACAGCAGACGCTGGAAGGCCCAGGTGGCTTCTCAAACAATCAGTTTGGATTTGGCGGTTTTAAAAAGTATTTACATAAGCGTAGAGGAGGTTTGTCTCCGTGACACTGTCCTATCGATTGGAAAACGAAGAGCATGTAAGGTTGCATTGCCCACATATTCTCGGTGAAAAATTCTCTGTTCATAAGGACGGACGGGAGAATGGATTTGCATAAGAGAAGACAAAATAAAGAAGAAACGTATGGAAATAAAATTGGAAGAGTCGGCTGAGATACACAAAGGTATACCTATGACGAATAGAAGATTATGATTGAAAGTAGAAATAGAAGACGTAAACAAAAATAAAAAAAGGAAAAATAAAGAGGAAAGGATACTGAGCAGAAAAAAAGATGGGCAAGATCTAGAATAGAAGAAGAAGAAAAAGAAGGAAAGAAGACGAGGTTGAAGAAAATAAAAAAACGAGAAAAATGTGGATAGAGAAAGAACAGGTGTACAAAGAGAAGTAGAAGGAAAACAACAGTTGTTTGTTCCTAAATAATCGAAAGAAAAAGAAAAGAAAAAATATAGAGATAAAAAAATGTTGGGTTGGAGTGCGTAACAAATCGGCCGAATAAAGGGAGAATAGAATGAAAAACAAGGATAGCTAGGAAAGCAAATAGAAGAGACTTTAGGAGAAGAAATTAATGAAGTAAAGAAAATTAAAGGCAAAAGTAAAAGTAAAGGAAGCAGAGGGAGGAACAGAAAGAGAGTAAGATAAAGATTAAACTAAAGGAGAAGAAGAAAAAGAAGACTATGAAAATAAGAAAAGGAAGAAAAAGAAATGAAAGAAAAATAAGAAGAAAACGAAAGAGAGAAATTAGAACAAGAAAAATGAGGTAATGGAGAAAAAGGCTTAGGCTTAGAAAAGGGAAACGTGAAGTATGTGGAAAGAAAAATATAAAGGAAAATTATAAGTAGAATACGAAAAAAAGGAGACGGAGTTAGAGTCTAGTTTCGTTTAATAAACCTTGGTCTCTTGATCGGACAGAAAGATTCGAACTGTTTTTTTTTCGATTTTCTATTGATCAGAATCCTGAGTAATTCTACAGATTTTGTTCTCTGCACCACAGCTTTCTATAAGCTCATAGTTCATTTCATTTTACCTTCCTTGCCTTGTGGCGCCTTTGAATGTCTGTACTTAAATAAGCAGAAAAAATAGGCAAACTGGTAAGCGTTTAAGTGATTTTTGTTAAACAACAGATGGCGTTAAAAAAACATGTGGAAAATATGTGTGTGGGAGTGTATGCGATAGGTAAGCAAGGCCGAATTAATTAAAATTTAAAGCATAACCAAAAAGAATGTGTAAAAGATTAAGTACAGACAACATGTGAAGTCAGAGATTTTTTAGCTTAGAAAGGGATTTTACAGGCATATAAACATGATTGATTGTTGCTATGGAGGCTTGTCGTGATAAGCTACACGGTTTTTCTATGTGTGCATTGGCAGTGGTTAAAGGGATCCAATGGAGGCACTAAACGTGGTATAATAAATAATTAAAAGAGGACAGGGGCATTGGCTGGCCCCTGAGGTGCATTCAGCCTCAAACCAAGTACTCTATCCTAGTTGGCGGCCGCCGTGGTGTTGTGGTAGCGTGCTCCGCATACCACACCGAAAATCCTGGGCTCATTCCCCGGGAAAAGCAACATAAGAATTTTAGAAACAAGTTTTTTCAATTAGAAGAAAGTTATTCTAACCGAGGTCGCCCCTCGGCAATGATTTGGCTAACACTCCGGGTGTATTTCTGCCATTAAAAGTTTCTCGGTGAAAACGCATTTTCCATACAGATGCCGATCGGAGTCGGCATAAAACATGTAGGTCCCGTCCGGCAAATTCGTTGCAAAAGGCTCTCAAAAGTTACAGGTCTGCTTCTTGTGTGCCTTTCGTTGCTCATCTGCTAGTGTTGCTGTATGCTACTGAGCTTTTTAACAACCGTCGTACGCTAAATCCGCCAATCCATACTAATTATTATCTGCTGCTACCCACACTTTAGTTAACACACTGTACCTTTTGCAATGTAGTGCCACCCCTCCATTGACCACCTTATGGATTGCTCCATAGTATGAGTGAGTCCCAGATACCATAACATCCTCCATGCACTCTATCCCGTGAGTTTATGACTTCTTTGTTTACCCAAAAGATATAAAGTACTTGTCAACTGAATCTTGCAGCGAATCGCACTACCTCAGAGCTAGGGCGGAACTATCTCATAGAGAGACGATACTAGTGTTTATTATGTCCCCTCGCATTGCTTTCAACTTACACTTTTAACATTGTGATATCCTACAAAATGGCAATTGCCCTCCTTGCAAACCTTTTGAGCGTTTGAGAACGAAAATTACAATGAATATGACACAACGCCAAAAACGGTATGTCTCTAAACCAAATTTGACAAGGCATGACGGAAAATCGTTTTTAACATATCTGCATTAAAATAAACAACAACCACCTTAAGGGGGAGGGCGTAGACCCAAACAGTTGCCCGCAGAAAGCTCAGCACTGAATGTAGTTACAAAGTTTATGGTGCATAATTTTAGGCACACCATTCTGCATATAAATCCGCATTCTAATAATAACCCATCGTATTAACGCCTAAAAGTATGCTAACACATTTAGTCGCACATAAATTTTAATTATTATTTGAAATGTAATATATTGAGATATTGGAGCATAACAACTTAGTATATTTCTTGTAAAGCAAGGAAGGTCTTTGATTTCGGATGCATCTTCAGTCTATACTAAGGAACAAAAAAAGAGAAGCGTAATATTCCAACGAATACAAATTTTAATTTAATCTTATAAATTTTTGAAATGCAAAGTTAGTCAAACGTCTAAGTGTATATAAATATAAAGCTTAGTATTATTTCAAACTTAAATTAATTATACAATT
>JARSSU010028076.1:0-54983 GCA_029619165.1 Eurosta solidaginis
GAGTAACTCTAAACAGGAACTTTAATTTTTATTGGAGATTAAAATGGCTTCTTGATTCATATTTTTTTGCTAACTCACTTATGCTGATGGCTGGCTAAACCGTGCATGATGAGGCCGTTTGGACACATAACCAGGCTAGAAAATTATTTTTGCCCAAACCTTATTTCAGAGCAAGTTGACTTACTTCAGGTCAATATAGGCCAATTTTTTATCTTTTTAAGGAAACTTTTCGCCTGAGATAACCGCATCATTAAATGATCTGCATTAAATAAATATAGCGCTATTGAAAATAATTGATCTCAATTACATGGCATACTCAATTTAGTAATTTAATTTAATTTCCTGAGTATCTATCGATTAAAACACGACATGCCAAGTGCTTCATTATATATAGAAATAATATTTTTTCGTTAAAACAATTTCGAATTATTTTTTTAATCAACTAGGGTTGCAATGAATAGAGCAACTGAATTGGCCAGTAATCAAATGTAATACGCTGCTATTGCACAGCTCTAACTTCAATCTACAAGCGCATCAGTTGGAACACCCGAACCGCATGCACATTCATAACAGAAAAAGTAAGGCACGTGTTGGACACGGCGTATGAGTGACTTTGCAATTTGTCTTTCAGCTAACGTTATATCATTTGGCCTCATTGGGGTTGTTACTAGATGTTTGTGCAGTATGTACATATATTTATATGAATCAAAATGTTTGTGTGTTTGAGTGACGATGTATGGTTCGTTAGCAATTCCATTTTCAATTTCCCGCTTTTAACAAATCTGATTATTCTTAATAATTTCCTTTGCTACATACATTCATATATACATATTTAGCAAAGGGTATATGACGGTGCATGTTTAACATTTGCAATATAGCCAAGTTTCATCTTTAAAGCCATTGAGAATATGTTAAGATAGAAGCAAGTAGAATACAACAACTGGTACTATGCAAAAACCCTGGCTCGTCATTTGATTTTGAAACTTTCTCCATCATCTTGGTCTTATATAGGGCTGTAGAAAGCTTAAGCTGTCCATAGTGATAAGACCTGTTTTGACTACACCGAATCTAGGTAGAACAACTCGTTAAAACCCACAACCCCTAGCGATCCGTATTGTACTCATAGGTAGAATGACATTGCATGAGTGTGTTCAAATCGACGTAAAACCGTTACTCCTGGAGTCGTGAATGTGGTATACTGAAACGTGAAATTGTAATCGATCCCTGCGACCCGACTCTTGGGGGAACCTAGATATTTGGGACAATTTGGACGACGAATAGAAATTAAAACCGACATCCAATGCAGGTCAAACTGCGAGAAAGTTGACAAAGGTACGGCGTTCTGGGGGTGAGAAAATTTCGCGAAAACCACCAAAAATTTGCTCCGATTCCGAAATCAAACATTCAGTGTAAGAGTTGGCCAGATCAGGTTTCGAAACTTTTTTATCTCCTCCTCTCCTGTGGAGCTTCAACCAAAGTTACATTTTGGAATTCCAATGTAGTTACTATTTTCCTCACGGAAAGTTAGATAATACCCCGACTATTAACCCAGGAAAGAGGTGATTGGATAAACTATCTCATTGATATATTACCAAACTTGCCTGGTTAATTCACTTACCTTTAAATAAAGTAAGGCACATATGCTACAGATTGAAAGAGGATGTACAACGATTTTTGATTGGCTAAATAGCTTTTTAATGCAGTCTTCATTGCCAAATTTTCTGCATCGCAGCTATCAGGTATGAAATTGTGTCTGCGAAGCACATAGCTGTGTGGAGCGCATCGAGGTCAAATTTTTTAACGGCTATGTTGCAATCAATTACTACCTTCTAAATGGACTTCCAAATGGTGTTTAAGTCGACCTTGTACTCCCATTTTTCGGAGTACTCAACCTCAAACAAATTGCATATCCTGTTCCTTCATATGAGAAGCAAGCTCCTTACACCGATACGACGGCTACCGCTTGAACTGTCGAATTATTTTTCGATGATAGTTACCAATCAGACTTTTTGACCTCGCCAGAGAAAATTACGAATCTACTCCTACTTCTCTTCATTGCAGTAGCTTATGCAGAAGGAAGTTATAAGTATACGTTGTATTGAAGCATCAGTTCAATAGCACATTGGCCTCTGAAAAAGTTCGAATGTATTCTCACAGCAGATTTCTTTCACTCGGGAAGGAGCTCGTTACTTTCCATTCAAACACCCATAATGTGGTTGGTTAAAGCAAATGCGTTGCCCTGAAAATGTGTTCCGCAATTTTGTCTTCTGTCTTTTTCATTAGTTATTTTATTATCTCCAGTCTTGCAGAGAGACAATGGGATACCCTTTACTCATTAGCGAAGCTCCACAACCTTCACACGTTAGCAGCTTTATCAAAATAGATTATGTTAAGAATCATCAGTCATTACTGCAATGGCATAAGGGTCTATCTGCCTTCACTACACTGCAAGAGTAAATAAGCCGTGCTGAATGACCTGTAGATACTTCGATTATAGCGCAGTTTCATTTACATTTTCCATATTTCTGTTGTCTGTTATATCTCTACTATACTGTCTAAGCTCTCTTCGACCACTTGTGCGTGCCAGTAGTAGGTTCAATTCAGATTATCACGAAAGCCCTGCAGGGGCATATGCAAAAATACATTAAAGATCACGTTTAACCTTCCTTAAGGTACACTACTCACTGGACCTAATATTCTCAGGTATCCTAGACTTCGCACCTACCCGACCTTTATTATATGTCGCGCAACGCCTTCTACTAACCTAGAGTAACCTCCGATAATATCGGTCGAATGACTATATTTAGTTTATCATGGATCATTTACAGCGGATGCCCCACAACAAACTAAATTTTTGTAGGACTTATCCTAACCCGTTTTGTCCCCCCTATCGCGATATGCTGCAAGTTTTTGTATTCATGAGTGCAATAATTATTTGGAGAATTTGCCTGTGATTTTTATTACTAAGTGATCTGTGGAAAGGGCTACCCTTTTTTTTTGATGGTTTCCAGTTTCGTTGACTACCAGGATCTAAAGGTGAGAGTGTGCCTACCTTAAGAGTAGTCATTTGACATACCGGGGCTTGGTTTTCGTGGATACGCCGTTATGCTCGTTTTGTTTAGAAAATTTTCATATCAACAATCTACTTAAATTGTTTCTCTATTGGAACCTGTCTCGTCTAATTTTGATGCCAACATCACAAGCATGTGGATGTTATGCTTCTTTGGCTGTCAAAAGTAAAGTATTTTCACACGTCATTACACTCTATCCGGCAACTAAGTGCTTGTAGAGCTTGGGGCGTCCTTCAATCATAGAAAATGACTTCAACAGAAACTTTTAATTGAAAGTAAACGCAGCATAAAAAACTTTCTGAGCTAATAATAAATGGCAGTTTATTTACATGTTTACGCTATTAAAGATGTGAGTGTGCGAGTATGCTTAGGCACTTTGGTATGCACAAATTTCGAGTACGAATAAAAATTCCGTAAGTACAGACAGAATTTTGTTAAGTATTGCTCATTTAAAATTTCTGTTTTAATTTTGTTGCATAGCTACTTTGGCAGCATTCAAACGCCGCGATATCCTTAACCTGCTCTAAGGACAAACAACGACATGTTGGTTATGTATGGAGCCGCGAAACAACAAAAGTTGGCAAGGTCGTTATTAAATTTTCCATTTCAAAGAAAACATCTAATTTAATAACGAAAACGTGGTAATTGAGGAAAGAACACACCATGTACACAATTTAAGGGCTTGTGAATATATTCGAGGCAATGTGTTGTACGCTCAACTTTCAATAGACCTATATAAGGGTATACTAGTGATTTCGAGTAATGTAGAAATAGTTTTCTAATCAACTAATATTGCCATGGTTCGAATAATTATAATAAATGTCGACATGTAGGTATTAAGAAATTTCGGCACAGTCTAATTGTGCGTCGAATGCGTGCTAACATGAAAGAGTTTAAACTTTAAAGAGTACTCCCCTTTAGGGAGAGAAATGAAATGCTAACCAAACAGTTTTCTGTTGAATAACCAGAAACCGGGGCATCCCAACAGACATCTTATTGATAAGCCTACACCGCCCATGCGCTTAAGGGGTCATCTCTGTTAGCATTATGAAGAAATACGGCACCTGAGAACACAGCCGTATGATGCAAAAAAGCACAAGCAGATCCTCAGTAATATCCACAGGCAAACATCGGACCTCTATGCAGGGAATTGTCCAGCGAATCCAGTACTTAAAGAAAAATACCCAGAACTGTCAGAGGAGAAACGCACTCTCCCTAAGGAAACTCGCGTCACTCTAGCTCAACTTCGATCTTGGTACTGTAACAGGTTAAACTCTTACCTATCTAGAATCAACCCCGACATACAAAAGTATGTCCTGCTTGCAATGTGTACCCACATGACACCAACCATCCCTTCAGTTGTATTATAGGACCAATGCCTCTAACAACCCTCTCATTATGGTCCTCCCCTGTTGAAACAGCAAGTTTCCTTGGACTCCCGTTAGAGGACATTGATGAAAATTTGTAATCGGTCGCACTTATTGGATGGGACGAAGCACTGCTACAACAACAACAAGTTTAAAGTTACGATTCCTACTCGATAAAATCGGTAGCCACTAATAAGAAATTTATCATATTGACTTTGATACCGCAATCCGTTAAGCTACTCGCACCTTTTCATTGCTCAAACTGCAAGCCACGGAATACATGAAAGTCCATGTAGCTCACGGTAGTGCTTGGAGAACTAAGTTCTGTGGGGATTGCTGTAAGTTGAACGGCGAAAAGAAGGAAGAGTCATTTGCAAGAATAGAGATACTCTAAACTCAGTATCTTGTACGAAGTGGGTTTTCTAGCTGTACTTGAAAAGTGCGTAAGAGTTAATTTTTACAATGAAACCCTTTGGACTGCTCCAGCGATTTGATTGGTATGTATACCTGTACGACATAGCTATATTCAGAAATAGTTTTAATAAGCTAAAAATATGGAAGAAGTCTTTCAAAGATTGCTGATGGTAATCTGAAGGAAGTAAGAAAGTTATTTTAGTCTCAACGTAACTTCGGACGGGATTTGAGCAGACAAAACAAAGATCAAGTAACAAAGTTGTGCGCATAGTTACAACGCTTTTTACGCACTGTCGATAACGCAGTCAATAGCTGCGATGAACTTACCAGAAAACTAAAGTTTTTGAATGGAAGAAGAAGCATTTATGCTCTGCCTAATGTTTGCATATCCGTTTCCAGGAGCAACATTTTTTTGAACCGACATATGATCTCCTGAATGGAGACCTAAGTCGGCTGTCTGTTTTTCTCAGAATAGGTTTCAAACAAACATATTTTTATTTAAGAAGTCGGTTGAACAACGCTCCATCGCAACCCAGTTTATGAAGATTTTGAATCGGAGATACAAAAGCGTCACTCCCACTGTAACTTCATCTGCTCATAAAACTGTACAATAGTAATGCAGCATATCAAATATAAGCAGCTGCCACAACGTCGCTTCCAGGTCGGCATCTACTCTGTGATTCTCCGAGGGGGTGATGCCCTGTAAAGGTGTCAGTATTCTTGGTAACCCTACCCCGTGTATGTGGCCTTTGGTATATTTAACTGCTCCTGCTAGCTGGCTGTGGGGAATGGGGGTGCGTTTATGACGCGAACTACAAGTCACCCAGCACTGATGACGGGGTGTACGCCTTTAGTATATTTGTCTTAACATTGCCCTGTTTAGGTGAGGGGAGGCACGTTGCCCTTGTGACTGCTCGCCCTGCTTTCCTCAGCTCCGATTTTCAGCTGCCTTCGTCTGCTATCATAAAGTCTCCCCAATTTGTAAGCACCAGTACACTCCTTTTTGCCGATCAACAAACATGCCACCGTAGGATTATTCTCAATTACTCCATCTATCGTCATAATAGTACTGAAATATCCTGCCTCCTAAACTGTGTGTGTGTTTGTATGTATTCGATCTTAGCAAATTGATACTGTGTTTTCATTTAGTGGGCAATTGTGGTAGCCGTGAATCGACTGAGCGCTAAGTCCACCGTCAACAAAATCCGCATTTTAAAGTTATTTCTTTAACGGCTTGTTTTGCAACCATCAGATTTTGAAACGGTTTTTTTTTGTTGGGAAAAATGCAATTTTTCGGGAAGTGATGGATTTGTGAGATCTGCCAGTTTGCTAAAACCCCCCCCCCACCCCTCCTTTTCTTCGAACCAGTCAATGAAATGGAACCAGCTACTTGATCATAACCTTTCATCTTTTTATTTGGACCTGTTGGCGCAGAACATAGTGTAACGAATTTAGTGAAATCCTGGATATATACATCTTCTGCTAACGTTCCAATAGAAGAACTGTCGAATAAATAACTCCAATATTCAGTATTGCAAACCGGTCTTTATTTAGCTTACTTTGGCAGTACTTCACAATTATACTTCGCTTCACAACTAATAGCGTGTTTATATCAAACTAATTAGTCATTCCTCAGCTTGCGCTGCTTTATAATCTATGTTGTGTCGTCCGCGTATTTCTCTTAAGGCCTAGACGTTTCAACTTCCAGAACTTTTGTATCTCCTGCTTGGTAGTTTAGCTATATGCGTATCTATGTGTGAGTAACAACTTCGGCTGGTGACAAGTGTGTGTGTGTGATATCTCTTCACTTCGAACTGCTGGTTATGTGTGTGCATGTACATAAGTTTGGCTGTTTGTTGTTGTGATTATTTACTAACAGAATAGTAATGCTAATATTCGCCACAATAGCTTTATCAATTACATCGAGAGTCAATTCGTCGGGGCAGCTTGTGCATAGACCACACGGCCATAGTATTAAAACGTCATCAAATCAAATATAGGACAGTAGGCTACCTAGTTCCCTAACTAGGCTGCGATGGGTCTCTAAGAGTCACAATAGAGACGGAAGTTTGAGCGCAATGGTGCTCAAATGGCAGACGAAGCGTTAAACGTGAACAACGATGGTTCCTAAGAAATGGAGGGAGTAAGATCGGTATGCTGTGCTGATCCGGAAATAAACAGATCCTACAATCTGCTCTTGGGTTTTTCAGGCAGAAGTAGTAGGCTTGACTGAAGCAGTAACAAGCTAAATAAAACCGTTTAACTGGAACTGAAGGCAAAAAGCTTAAACTGCAGCTGCATTTACCGGTTAAAGTTCGGAGCTGTTTATTTGGAACGGGTAACTTTTTGGAACCGGTTACTTTTTGGAAACAGTTGCTTTTTGAAACCAGGTTCTTTTATGGAACCGGCTACTTTTCGGAACCGGTTCCCATTTCGTAACTGTTTGTATTTCCTCTTTCGGTAACTGTTTTCTTTTTGGATGAGGTAACTTTTTTGGTTCTTGGGTCCAAACTGGCCCGAATAAAAAAAATAAAAGCGATTCACTCAAATTTGACATCTCAAAATAAATTATATAAAATTCGAAATTTACGAAGTTTATGACTATGACGTGTAGGGTACTATTTATTATTTTTATCCAGTTTGTGCTTTACGTTGCTATAAGTGTAGGAATAATTTAAAAAAATATAAACTTTCTTTAGATATTTTCTCACAAAGCCTCCCTCGCGAACTGGCCCGATTTAAAGCGTAAGAGACATTAAATTAAAATCATTTCAAACTTTATCTGAAATCATCATTAAACTTGTCAGCTTTTAATCACTAACCACCTGCAACAGATTTCAAATAAAAACTTTAAAACAACAGTGAAAACTTTTAGTATTCTTTTTTTTCTTTGTGCAAGTAGGTAAATGGTATAGATTACATACCAACAACAATTTAGGTACCCACCTATGAGTACATATAATGAATGCATAAATTTTTCTGCATTGCATAACACTCAACCACAAACACACCTGCATACATATACACATACAGAGAGCACACATACATCCACTCAAGCACACTTTTGAGTTGCAGAAACTTTTAGCAACAACACAAAATATCAACAACATTTTGTTGCTCGTTTCTCGGTAATGGTAATTTAAGCAAATCATTTGAGCTCAAAGCGCACAACCAAAAAGGGGGAAGGTGGAAAACGTTGCACGAAAAGAACTTTGCAAACACACAAACATGCATCCATATGTAGGTGAAGTGGTGTGCATTTGTCAGTTTTTGTATGGCATGCCATTGCTATATCATGACATGAATTTTAATAAATTTCTTTTCGTTTGTGTAAGTGTGTGTGTATTTGGCAAGGACATTATAATACGGCAGCTTATAAAACAGCAACGATTTAACACAAAAATATTTGCATGACATGACTAAACTATGGAAATAAGTTAAAATAATGTATAGTGGTAAATATGGGTACTAAATTAAATTACTTTGAATGGAGGAATTGAAGTGGTCAATGTGGTTTCAAAAGCTTCAATGGACGATACTATGGCGAGACAATCGCTAAGGCACGGTTTTATTGCGTTAGTTTCTTCTTGCGCTTATTCACAAATTAGCTAAGGGGCTGAGGAAGCTTCTTCTCATAAACTTCCTAGTCCTCCGCTGTCTACCACAGAAAAATTCAGCCAAATTATAATATATAACACGACGAGGAACCCGAGTTAAATAAATACAGGTCTTTTGCGAGCGAATAATTCCATCAGAGGCACAAGCGCCCAAATTGTCCGTTGTTTGGTGAGTACTTATCATATCCTCAAGGGCCCATTACTGATACTTAGCATAGACTTGACTTGACTTGGCGTAAACTTGGCAATTAGCTACGATTATAATCCATTAGCGCATACAATCTGGCATCATAATCAGCATTAAAATTTATTTTTAAATAATTTTCAATTTGTACGACAAAATGTCAAAATGAAATGGAAACAAACAAATGGCATCTCAAAATGTAAACGTCACTTAGAACTTACATAGAAAACCAAAATTCAACAGACTTCTAAGTCAAGTTAAGTGTTGCCAAGTTTTGAGTAATCAGTAACATGCAATGTTCATTTAACCTAACTGTAAGTGAGAGTTCTTAAGTCAAGTCAAGTCAAGATAACCTAAGAATCCTAACAGCACAGTACATGCAGAAACTGTGCGTACTATCGGACCACACATGACGATTTTGTGATCGATCAGCAGAAATGGGCGGACTATATCCTCCTGGAATGTGACGCAATCTCAAGATGCGCGGCTAAGTTTAGTGGGCTCACCATGGCCAGAGCATTTTCACATTAAATCCCTCAAGCCAAGCGAACTGTGAGGGTTCATCAAGGAGGTAGCTTGGAAGAGGTGCTGTGACAAAGATGAGCACATAGACCAATGGTCGCAGTGCGATCCTCAATTCATTATCTATCTATCCTATCTAGGTGAGTACTGCAGCTTATCTGAATATATCTCTTTTTTTCATATTTAGAACTTTTAAAGATCGTTTTTTGTTGTGTAATGGCTACATGCTCTTGTAAACTCCAAATAACTGCAAAACGCTCCACATATTTTTAGCCTCATCGATACAATGGCGGGTGTAGCTGCTTCTCTGGGTTCGCAACGACCTCCTTCGCTACATTGAAATCAAAAACTGATACATGTCGCGCTAACTCTATATGTTTAGAAGCTCCGCTACCCAAATAAGGGGAACCGGATCAATAGCTCACTTGATGTCGTCGCCGGTGATGGGAGATCCAGAATACCTGTTTGGCTATCGAAAAGACGTATGGTCTGTTGCCAGTACTATTTATATCTAGCAATGCTTTACATGCCTCCTGGATATCAAAAAACATAGATATGAACGACGTCGAAAATCTGCGTGAAATTCCAATCTCTTGTAGGAAACAAGATATTATAGTAGTGTTTGGAATACTACCATAGAACATATTGTGGCGATTTTGACATCACTAAGCTGTTAGTAAATAATCAACAACAACAAATACACTAAGCAGCCAAACTTGTGTACATGCACACACATAACTAGCAGCTCGAAGTGAAAAGATATCACACACACACACACATGTAGTAATCAGCCGAAGTAGTTACTCACACATACACACGCATATAGCTCATCACCAAGCATGAGATACAGCTGTTCGCGAAATTACTAGACCTTAGGAGAAATAGGTGAACGAGAAAACGAGAGCATAAAAGTAATGCAAGCTGAGGAATCAGTAATCAGTTTTGATTTAAACCCGCTATTGGTTGTGAAGTATAATTGTGAAGTACTACTTCCCAAAGTAAGTTAAATAAAAACCAGTTTGAAATGCGGAATATTGGAGTGATTTATTCAACAGTTTAGTGATTCGAACGTTAGCAGAAAGTGCATAAATGCAGAAATTCCCAGAATTCGTTACAATATATAAACTTCGAAAGCCTAGAGACACCTTGATTGCGTATTGCATATCACGTTTAAAGCCACTGATGTGCATGATCTTATTGCCACTGTAATCACCTCATAAGAAGATCGTCGAACTTAGCATATTATGTAAGTGGTTAACCTCTACTGCCGCACACTAAACTAGTGCATTCTGGCTGAGACTTCTATTTTTATACTCAGTTGAGCAGAGCTCACAGAGTATAATAACTTTGATTGGATACGGTTGGTTGTACAGGTATAAATGAAGTCGATGATAGATATAGACTTCCATATATCAAAATCATCAGTATCGAAAAAAAATTCGATTGAGCCATGTCCGTCCGTCCGTCCGGTCAACACGATAACTTGAGTAAATTTTGAGTGTATCTTTATGAAATTTTGTACGTAGGTGCCTAGGGCACTCACCGCAGATCGCTATTTAAAATGTACGAAATCGGACTATAATCACGCCCACTTTTTGATGTCGAAAATTTCGAAAAACTCAAAAGTGCGATAATTCATTACCAAAGACGGATAAAGCGATGAAACTTGATGGGTGAGTTCAACTTATAACGCAATATAGAAAATTTGTAAAATTTTGGACAATGGGCGTGGCACCGCCCACTATAAAAGAAGTTAATTTAAAAGTTTTGCAAGCTTTAATTTGGCAGTCGTTGAAGATATCATGATGAAATTTAGCAGGACGTTATTCCTATTACTATATGTATGCTTAATAAAATTAGCAAAATCGGAGAACATATACGCCCACTTTTAAAAAAAAATGTTTTTAAGTCAAATTTTAACAAAAAATGTTAATATCTTTACAGTATATATATGTCAACATTCGAATCCAGTAATTATATGGTGCAAAAAAAATAAAAAATAAAAGAAAAATTTCAAAATAGGCGTAGCTCCGCCCTTTTTCATTTAATTTGTCTAGGATACTTTTAATGCCATAAGTCGAACAAAAATTTACCAATCCTTGTGAAATTTGGTAGGAGCTTAGCCTCTAGGACGGTAACTTTTTTCTGTGAAAAAGGGCGGAATCGGTTGAAGCCACGCCCAGTTTTTATACACTGTCGACCGTCTATCCTTCCGCTCGGCCGTTAACACGATAACTTGAGCAAAAATCGATATATCTTTAGTAAACTCAGTTCACGTATTTATCTGAACTCACTTTGTGTTGGTATAAAAAATGGCCGAAATCCGACTATGACCACGCCCACTTTTTCGATTTCGAAAATTACGAAAAATTAAAAAAATGTCATAATTCTATAACAAATACGAAAAATGGATGAAACATGGTAATTGGATTGATTTATTGACGCAAAATAAAACTTTAGAGAAAAACTTTGTAAAACGGGTGTGACACCTACCATATTAAGTAGAAGAAAATGAAAAAGTTCTGCAGGGCGAAATCAAAGCCCTTGGAATCATGGCAGGAATACTGTTCGTGGTATTACATATATAAATAAATTAGCGTTACCCGAAAGATGATGTTCTGGGTCACCCTGGTCCCATTTTGGTCGATATCTCAAAAACGACTCCGCATATACAACTAAGGGCCACTCCCTTTCAAAACCCTCATTAATACCTTTAATTTAATACCCATATCGTACAAACACCTTCTAGAGTCACCCCTGGTCCACCTTTATGGCGACATTTGGAAAAGGCATCCACCTATAGAACTAAGGCCCACTCCCTTTTAAAATACTCATTATCACCTTTCGTTTAATACCCATATTGTACAAACGCATTCTAGAGTCACCCTGGTCCACCTTTATATCGATATGTCGAAAAGGTGTCCACCTATAGAACTAAGGCCCACTCCCTTTTAAAATACTCATTAACACCTTTCATTTGATACCCATATCGTACAATCAAATTCTAGAGTCACCCCTGGTCCACCTTTATAGCGATATCTCGAAAGGGTGTACACCTATAGAAGTAAGGCCCACTCCCTTTTAAAATACTCATTAACATCTTTCATTTGATACCCATATCATACAACAAATTCTAGAGTCATCCTCCTGCCCACCTTTATGGCGATATCCCGCAAAGGCGTCAACCTATAGAACTAAGGCCCACTCCCTTTTAAAATACTCATTAACACCTTTCATTTGATATCC
This sequence comes from Eurosta solidaginis, assembly GCA_029619165.1. Taxonomy (NCBI): domain Eukaryota; kingdom Metazoa; phylum Arthropoda; class Insecta; order Diptera; family Tephritidae; genus Eurosta; species Eurosta solidaginis. Next base: position 12,422 of record JARSSU010028076.1, read on the forward strand.
ATATCGTACAATCAAATTCTAGAGTCACCCTGGTCCACCTTTATAGCGATGTCTCGAAAGGGCGTCCAGCTATAGAAGTAAGGCCACTCCCTTTTAAAATACTCATTAACACCTATCATTTGATACCCCATATCATACAAACAAATTCTAGAGTCATCCCCTTGTCCACCTTTATGGCGATATCCCGCAAAGGGCGTCCACCTATAGAACTAAGGCCCACTCCCTTTAAAATACTCATTAACACCTTTCATTTGATACCCATATCGTACAATCAAATTCTAGAGTCACCCCTGGTCCACCTTTATAGCGATGTCTCGAAAGGGCGTCCAGCTATAGAACTAAGGCCCACTCCCTTTTAAAATACTCATTAACACCTTTCATTTGATACCCATACCGTACAGTCAAATTCTAGAGTCACCCCTGGTCCACCTTTATAGCGATATCTCGAAAGGGCGTCTGCCTATAGAAGTAAGGCCCACTCTATTTTTAAATACTCATTAACACCTTTCATTTGATACCTATATCGTACAAACAAATTCTAGAGTCACCCCTGGTCCACCTTTATGGCGATATCTCGCAAAGGCGTCCACCTATAGAACTAGGCCCACTCCCTTTTAAAAATACTCATAACACCTTTCATTTGATACCCATATCGTGCAAACAAATTCTAGAGTCACCCCTGGTCCACCTTTATAGCGATATCTCGAAAGGGCGTCCCACCTATAGAACCAAGGCCGACGCGCTTTTAAAATACTCATTAACACCTTTCATTTGATAACCTATATCGTACAAACAAATTCTAGAGTCAGCCCTGTTCCACCTTTTGGTGATATCCCTAAATGGCGTCCACCTATAGAACTATGGCCCACTCCCTCTTAAAATACTCTTTAATACCTTCCATTTGCATACACATGTCATACAAACACATTCCAGGGTTACCCTAGGTTCATTTTCCTACATGGTGATTTTCCGTTATTTTGCCTCCATAGCTCTCAGCTGAGTATGGTTACACCCGAACTTAGCCTTCCTTACTTGTTTTCCTTATATTATTTTTCAGGTATACCGACAAACATAGGGAAGCGTTGCAATGGCTAGCTCTGGTCGACATAACCGGTCCCTTAATGATTTGTTGGTATCAGCGTATTTCGATATCTTTTTAACTGAACTTAGAAATTTCGACTTTCAGGCTACTGTTGAAATTACTCAGCAAATCCAGCATGCGCTAATACCACCTTCTTTCCTCCTTTCTATATTCAAAAATGTCTACCAAGCTGTTAACGATAAACACTTAAGGATCTTGGTAATATAACATATTTCCTAAAAGTCCAGGTAAAAAAAGAAACGAGATAACGACTTGATAGTGAACGAGAAGAAAGTGAAATATCTGCTAACATGAAGCTAAGAGTCAGCGCATTTACGGTTTGGTAACCACGGTCAACCGATAAGGAACCTCATTTATGTAGGAACCATCATTAGCACGAGCAGTAATGCAAGAAATTCAACGGGAATAGCTCTTGTGAAGAAATTCCGCATTGGACTAAGTAGAAGTGAACAGTAGACCTCATCTTAGTCTGTACCACCAATACTGACAAATTGTTGTTTATTATCATCAAATCATGAAATTACTCGGTAAAATACTTGCTTTCGCCGATGTCGTTGATTTCTTATCACTTGTATCATTGGGTGTAATCGATTTAATATAAAGTTTATCGGTATCTATCGAACCGATGAGTCGTCAATAAAAATCGATAACATGCCGATAACAAGTTGGTAAAAAATCGATAACTTTTTGGTAGCACAACTCAATAAATATTCGATAACAACTCGGCAACCACGCCGTTAACAATTCAATAACAGTTTTAGTAACAAATCGATAATCCTTCAATTATAAACCGATAACTCTTTGCAACCTAGTCTATAATTTTCCGATGAAGTGTCGATAATTTTCTATCATTAATCGGCAAACATGCCGATAGAAAAATTTGGAAATACTCCGATAACTTTTTCGGTACAATCTATAAGTTCTTAATAACACATCGACAACTTTTTGATAAATAATCGAAAAATTATCAATAATAAATCTATAACGTCTGGACGAAAGGTCTGAGAAAATCTGCGAATATGGGTTTCTGTGTTTCTCACGATGTCAATACGCAAAGGTTGGGGGTGTGAAATGTGATTGTGCAATTATGACTGCTTACCAAAAGTAAGTTCACTGCCTTCTTCACATTTTCCGCATTTTAAATACTTATGTCGGCTCAACTATCAGCGCATTTCAGCTTAAAAGGTTAAGTATGAGCTCACGTTGCGGGATGAGTGCTATGAATCATACAAAGTATATATATGTACGCCTGTATGGATAGAGATACAAAAATGGATGTAAGCAGAATCAACACTGACAACATGAATATTATGAAGGGCCGCTTAAAGGCTCAACTGTAGTCAAATGTATTCATACTACTCGTCTTACTCTTTTTTGCAGGTCTTCTTTTGTTATTACATTTGACAATATAAATTAAGTCCAAGTGATGTTGATCCCCTAACGGACGTATATATCTGGCCCAGATTTGTATATATACACAAACTCATACATACTTTCAAATATATTAACAACAATCTAAGTGTCGTTACTCATGATTCACACTATCTGCTTACTTAATACTATTACTCTTCCATCCAACGCTACACATGCATCCTTCACCGACAATTCTCTCAAGGTGACGCAAAAGGGGCACAAGAAATGTACTTGATGCCGCCTTATGGCTAGCAACTTAAGGATATCTGACACCAGTTAAGCTCACTTGGCTACAAGTTGCAAGGTTTCTATTTGTTTCATAGTCAATATGTACGTATTGCATGAGCTTTGCCGAGATTATTTTGTGATGTCTGGTTTCATTTTCGGTTTCTTCGAGCGGAATAATAATTTTGTATATTTGCATTACTTTGGTCATTTATTTACATATTTATTTTTAAGTTATAACACCTCATTTGAAATGGAAACTAGCTGGATATTTGGAGAAATGTGGCTGATGGTTAAAATGTTGGGTAGGAATTTCAAATTATGCTTACTATCTTCACTAGGAAAAGCATGACAATCATAACTGACTAACTCTTAACAGCCTAGGCAATTTTTGACGTTTCTAAAATTGCCAAGTTTTGCGATAACTGGCACCGATTGAGAGCAGCAAGGAGATAAGCTGTTTCTCCAACTGTCTGTTCCAGCTCAGTTAAGGTATCTCCTTCCCTCTGCTGACAAATACAAGTATTGATAGGAAAACCTTGCCAAACACTAGAACAAGTATAACGAGAGACTTGAAGAATGTAAATTTGACCATCCTGAAAGATCTTCCCCTTTTCATAAGCTATTTAGTCCAAAGGAAGCACTTTGAACTATATTAGAGGCTAACAAATTGTACCACTGGGGTTTAGAACTCTGGCATCAAGTTAAAGAAATCCTGCGACTGGTATCCATCTTGTCTGAAGTCTTGATTGGTTTCATAGGACTCTGAGAGTCAGACTATCAGAGCCTTTCCAGTTCTAAAGGACCTGAATAATTTGCAACTCGTTTAAACTTCACTATCAGAAACTGCTTTGATGTGTACTAATATATGGTTATTATATTTGGTCGGTAGGTTGAATCAGTTTGCAACTTTGGATTTCAAACAATTCGCTAGATTATATGCTACTTTCGTCGGTAGCTGGCATAGCTTCGTCACTTGGTCATTGCACAGAGCTGACTTAAATTCCTACCGAGAGACATAAGCTCGTCCCTGAGAGCTGATGCATGCTCTATACCTACACCCTGCATCTGTCCTTTGAACAGCTCCGTCAGTAGCCATCATTTCACATCGCTTTTTAAATTTTGAGCCGTTATATTGCTTTCGTCACTTTGTCGTTATTAGGTGGCGAAACGCATATTCCGCAGTGTACCCTTCATCACTTAAGTTCTCCTTCGGTAGAACATGGTTTCCAGAATCTTTTGCGAATCTAATACCATTGTTATGCCTTCTAGTTACCTTCCCATGGCTGCTGTGGTAGGATCTACAAGGCTAGATTTCCCCCCATCTTTACTCCGTCCATTGCATTTCCATATGGGCTGATATAACATTTTAAAATTCTCGAGGACATTATTTAGCCTGGCATAGATACCTTCCTATATAAGGAATTACCATAAAATTTCCTTAACTTTATAAACGAGAAAGTCTGGTACATTTTTATACATAACCGTGTACTATATCGAAACAGAGAGTGAAGCTATAAGACTTTTTGTTTGGGTGCTGCAACTGAGCGTGGCTCTACAAAGTAGCCAGCTATATAAAAAAAATCACAAATTAAGTGAGGGCATATCAATATAGGTACCAAACGAATAGTATTTTACGTTGTCTTCCAACAAAAATATGTCTAAAGGTATTGCCACCTAAACCAACTATATTTATTTCTTTAAATGTTTGATCCTGTTTCCGCAACAAATCTACAAATTTAGATGAATTCGGCACATAGATAATGTGCTGGGTTCCAAGAACATGGAGAATTTCGTTACAAGGCTGCCACCTATTTGAAATTTGTAAAACTAAACTGAGATATTGGCTTATATATGAGACCAGATGAAACTTATTTTGCGCCATATTTTAATAATAATATATACTTAAGTAGAGTTGCCACTGTATGCTTGTCATTTCATCCCAATTATTATATATATATATATTCCTTTGTATATCTACAGCTTTGAACAGGTTGCCACGTATATTAAATTTTAAAACAAATTTAAAAAGGGATGCCATATCTCTCTTTCACAACTGAGAGATATTATTTTATGTTCTATTTTGATAGAAATATATTTGCAAACTGTTTCTAATTGGGTTACAACGAAACCTAATTGTTTATTTCATTGCTGAAAAATGGGAATGATCTTTTTGGGCTAAGTTTGGCTACGTAGGATATTTCTGCAACGTTGCCATCTGTTTGTTATTGAAGACCAAAAATTTATGAAATATGCAAATACGCGGTTACAAGCACAAAAAATAGGTAATTCTATACGTCTGCATGACACTCTCTTAATAATGTCCGGAAATATCGAGAGGGGTATCAGAATACGCGTTTTGGATCCATAATCGCGAATTCGAAAACGGAGGTGCAAAATTTCGGGTCGGTCAAGAGAAATTGAAAGTTTCATGTGGTTGTTGTAGTTTTGATGATTTTGTCGTACCCACAAAAAAAATTGTGAACACAAGTGTTTTGGCGGAAATAGTTTTGGTCTCCAAACCAGTGTAAATTTTTATAAGCGCCAATGCAGAATGTGTTCTGCGCAAAAATAATATGGATCTCACCCCCGGCTTCGGAGCACTTTGGGGTCATTCCGTTCTCGGATTTCTTCCGCGATCACCTGCATCCAAAACGCATCTTATGATACACCTCCCATATTTTTGGACATTAATTAAGAGTGTCATGCTTCCTATAGAATTACCAAAAAATATTTCACATAGATTTATGTAAATACTTTTGTGTAGTTAAAATGGCGGTCGTCGTGCTGTGATGGTGCTTTCACCGCTTGCAACACCGAAGGTCCTGGGCTCAACTCCCAAGCAAAGTAACGCCAAAAATTTAAAAAAAATCAGAATAATGTTTTTGTAAGCGGGGTCGCCCCTCGGCACTAATTTGTGTGGAAAATTAAGAAAGGAGTATGACGCAAATCGGAAGAGAAACTCGGCCTTTATCTTGTCGGAGGTAAATCCCGCCAAGTATTTATATTTCTTTTTAGTCAAAACTAATTATTTTATGTCAAAAGATTTTTGTAGATATATCTTGAGTCTAAACATTAGGATATGAAAGGTTGGTTGAATTGATTCAATGCAGCTCTATTTCATTTTCTTTTCCGTTTCCGCATTGAATGCAATCATGTAGCGAACACATGCGAAGCGACAATAACCATCACATTAAAAGCACACAGCTGCAATGAAGCGCAAATAATTTTTTCCGTCTTCCTTTCCATTGCTTTGTCAATTTCTTTTCATATCTATTTCTTAGCGAAAATTTTCTAGTCTCTTGAGTTATAAAACCCAAAGGTTGGTGAAACGGTAAAATACCAACTCGTGCAAATGAGCGAATGATTCCTTTCGGTCGCTTTTGTTCGTGCGATTTCATTTGCAGCTACGAATATTGCATGCAGTACTGCATAGCGTGTAAAGGAATCGTCATAATATGGTTTGCACTCATTTGTGATTATTTGTTTTGTGTTTTTATACTCAGCTGAGTAGAGCTCACCGAGTATATTAACTTTGTTCGCATAACGGTAATCCGTAACGGCATAAACTAATCGAGATAGATATAGACTTATATATATCAAAATGATCTGGGCGAAAAAAGAAATTCATTTAGCCATGTCGTCCGTCCGTCCGCGTCCGTCCGTAAACACGATAACTAGAGTAAATTTTGAGGTATCTTGATAAATTTGGTATGTAGGTTCCTGGACACCCATCTCAGATCGCTATTTAAAATGAACGAAATCCAATTTTTCGATATCGAAATTTCGAAAAACCGAAAAAGTGCGGTAATTCATTACCACAGACGACTACAGCGATGAAACTTGGTATAATTTGGGTGACCTTGGGACACAGAATAGAAAATTAGTAAAATTTTGAACAATGGGCGTGGCCCGCCCACTTTTAAAAGAAGGTAATTTAAAACTTTTGCAAGCTGTAATTTGGCAGCCGTTGAAGATATCATGATGAAATTTGGCAGAAACGTTACTCCTATTACTATATATGTGCTAAGGAAAAATTAGCAAATCGGATTACAAACACGCCACACTTTAAAAAAAACAATTTTTTAAAAGTAAAATTTTAACAAAAAATTGAATATCTTTACAGTATATAAGTAAATTATGTCAACATTCAACTCCAGTAATGATATGGTGCAACAAAATACAAAAATAAAAGAAAATTTCAAAACGGACGTGGCTCCGCCCTTTTTCATTTAATTTGTCTAGAATACTTTTAATGCCATAAGTCAAACAAAAATTTACCAATCCTTCTGAAATTTGGTAGGGGCATAGATTCTATGACGGTAACTATTTTCTGTGAAAATGGGCGAAATCGGTTGAAGCCACGCGCAGTTTTTATACACAGTCGTCCGTCTGTCCTTCCCCTCGGCCGTTAACACGATAACTTGAGCAAAAACATATATCTTTACTAAACTCAGTCCACGTACTTATCTGTACTCACTTTATCTTGGTAAAAAAAATGGACGAAATCCGACTATAACTGCGCCCACTTTTTCGAAATCGAAAATTACTAAAAATGAAATAAATGCCATAATTCTATACCAAATACGAAAAAGGGATGAAACATGGTAATTTGATTGGTTTATTGACGCAAAATATAACTTTGGAAAAAACTTTGTAAAATGGGTGTGAAACCTACCATATTAAGTAGAAGAAAATGAAAAAGTTCTGTAAGACGAAATCAAAAGCCCTTGGAATCTTGGCAGGAATACTGTTCGTGGTATTACATATATAAATAAATTAGCGGTACCCGACAGATGATGTTCTGGGTCACCCTGGTCCATATTTTGGTCGATATCTCGAAAACGCCTTCACATATACAATTACACCACCCCTTTTAAAACCCTCATTAAAAATAAATAAATGTAAGGCGCGATAACCTCCGAAGAGATCTAAGGCCGAGCTTCTCTTCCAATTTGCGTCGTGCTCCTCTTGATTTTTCCCTACAAATTGGCCGGACGGGACCTACATGTTTTATGCCGCACTCCGAACGGCATCTGCAAGGCAGATGAGTTTTCACTGAGAGCTTTTCATGGCAGAAATACAATCGGAGCGCTTGCCAGACACTGCCGAGGGGCGACCCCGCTTAGAAAATTTTCTTCTAATTGAAAAATCTTATTTCTAAAATTTTGATGTTGCTTTGCCCGGGAGTTGAAAACCCAGGGCATACGGTGTGATAGGCGGAGTACGCTACCATCACACCACGGTGGCCACCTCAAAACCCTCATTAATACCTTTAATTTGATACCCATATCGTACAAACACATTCTAGAGTCCCCCCTGGTCCACATTTATGGCGATATCTCGAAAAGGCGTCCACCCATAGAACTAAGGCCCACTCCCTTTTTAAAATACTCATTAACACCTTTCATTTGATACCCATATCGTACAAACACATTCTAGAGTCACCCCTGGTCCACCTTTATGGCAATATCTCGAAAAGGCGTCCACCCATAGAACTAAGGCCCACTCCCTTTTAAAATACTCATTAACACCTTTCATTTGATTCCCATATCGTACAAACACATTCTAGAGTCACCCCTGGTCCACATTTATGGCGATATCTCGAAAAGGCGTCCACCCATAGAACTAAGGCCCACTCCCTTTAAAAATACTCATTAACACCTTTTATTTGATATCCATATCGTGACAAACACATTCTAGATTCACCCCTGGTCCACCTTTATGGCGATATCTCGAAAAGGCGTCCACCCATAGAACTAAGGCCCACTCCCTTTTAAAATACTCATTAACACCTTTCATATGATACCCATATCGTACAAACACATTCTAGAGTCACCCCTGGTCCACCTTAAGAACTATGGCCCACTCCGTTTTAAAATACTTTTTAATACCTTCCATGTGTATCAATGTCATACAAAAACATTCCAGGTTTACCCTAGGTACCTAGGTGATTTTCCCTTATTTTGTCTCCATAGCTCTCAACTGAGTATGTAATGTTCGGTTACACCCGAACTTAGCCTTCCTTACTTGTTTTTTATTATTTTTTATTTTGAAAAAATTTTAATGGGTTTTATCTTGTTTATAGTTCTTTTTTATTGCATTTTTAATATCTTAAGTTCAAATAATTTTTACGAAAACTGGATTTCTGATTATTATGCAATTCATTGAGTGAAACGATGTGCTTTAAATTATTTTTGGTTTTTATACTGATAAAGGTTGCCATTGCATTTTTTTTAACGTATGGTTGACATTTAATATTGCAACGTCCTAGCAAGTATAGATGAAATTTAATACAAAGATAACACCCACTTGGTGGTAAACTGAATCGGCGATTGTCGTCAACACCCTCAACTATTTATTTAGATATTTCTTCTCAGGATATTTTAAAAAGGTTACCACTTATTTCAAATTAAAATAAAATGTGAACATCCCATGTGTGTATCAAACGAAAGGTGTTTTATGGCATATTTACTTAGCAGTATATATAAGTATGTTGCCACTTAGGGTTGCCATCTAACCTTGTTATATACTTTCCAATGTCTTTTGGCTACTTCCTCAGTTTTTAATGGGTTGCCACCTAAACAGATGCCTTCTACGCATCTAATGAAACTAGAAAGGACTGGCTATGAAATCATCATATGTGACGTGGAATCATGAAACTACCCTATTGTGCGAAAATATCGTTCTTCACTTTTTGAGTGATTCTTAGTGGAAAAATCGCATTTAAAGCCAAATCAGACCACAAATACTATTTTTTATCGCAGTTTTTTTTTATTATTGCATTGTCATCGGGTTCTGAACTATATTCCAAGCTTCAAGCTTGTATCTTATCGGAGTTAATTAAATTATAATTACAAAATTCGTTCACAACGGCCAGCCGCTACACAGAAAACTTCTTTTCGCACAATAGGGTCGTTTCATGATTCCAGATCACATACACACAGGTGATTTATATAGCCCTAACAGCAACTAGAAAATTTAAAGATGTCACCCTTTAGCAAGATATTTTAGCACGCATTAAATGTCGCAGGGAACTAGACACGTGAAAATGGCCACAGAGGCAACCCTGCAAACAGTGAAATGGGTATTTTCGCCAAAATACCATCTTTATGGCATCGGCTCTAAATTGGAGAAAGACTCTGAAGTAAAGAAATGCTCTAAGTTTCACCTGAGGGCAAATGCTTCGGCGTCAACTTGTATAATAAACTAAACTGGAACAAAAATCTCGAGAGCAGAACCAGAAAGGCTTAAACTGTGCTATTTTCACATCCGTTGAAATCAGCGATCAAATCCTACACAATACAAACACTTCATCGAAGATGCCAAAGACTACATATGGTCGCTATACAAACTATCCTCTCTGTGCGTAATAGCTTTGATACAGATCCGACAATTGTGAAGCGAAGAAATGTTGAGAACACCACTGAATAGACCGGGAAAAGCAATCTTAGTGAACATTAGTATGACATCCTCTAGCTGACTGAATACAGCAGGTTTTATCTGTTTTCTCTAAAAACGAGCTAATACTATATTGACGCTGGAACCGGCATGGCAGTTGTTCAAATTTGGCCCCTCATAAAAGCGAACTTAACTAGGTTCTTTATTTATGTTCATCGTCTCGTCTTAGGTCTCGACGAACGCAAGGAATGCCAATGAATGAGTTTCTGTCAGAGGAGGTAGATTGTGTTGAGAACTTTTTTGGAGATGCGCTGATCTGATCAATGCACGTACTGAATGAAATAAATAATAGTTTAAAAAAACTAAAAAAAAACACGCTTTTATAGCTAACTGAACTAAAAAATAGAAAATAATTTTCAATTAAAAAGGCTTATATAACAGTAGTAGAAGGTCAAACAATCATTTATAGTTAATCACCTCAAATGAAATTATAATAAAATTTAAGTTATTAACAGAATAATTTAATTCAGATAAAAAGCGTGGGGTGCATTGACTACATTTCATATCTTTCCTCTCAGACAGTTGCCAATAGAATGATTGTAACATTCAATATCAAGCACCCCACGCTTTTTACTGTGAATTAAATTATTCTGTTAATAACTTAAATTTTATTTATAGTGGGTATAACTATAAGTAATTGTTTGACCTTCTACTACTGTTTATATAAAGCTCTTTTTAATTGAAAATTATTTTCTATTTTTTAGTTCAGTTAGCTATAAAAGCGTGTTTTTTAGTTTTTTAAACTATTGTTTATTTTTAATTTTTAGTTCAAGTAATTTTAAAAGTTTTAGTCGAGAGTGATGAAACCTTGAAACGCCAGCGGTCCATGGATGAATCCAACCCCACGGTACCGAAAAGGCCAAGACGCAGGGAGGCTGGACGCGGGTCTTTCGCCGAAATTGCCAAGAAAGAGTCGGCAGATCGTTGGCGTTATAGACGAGAGCAGCGAAGATGGCAGGATCCCGAAACAACAGTGAAAGTGGGATCGAGGCCGCGCTCGCTACGGTGGCCGTTTAAGGTTAAGAAAGACAACCCTGGTACACCGCCATCTTACACCGATGCAGGGTGGTTCCTGGGCAATGTCAAGCTAATTGCCTGTGACGACGCCAGGTCGGTAAACCTCTATAGGGCCGCCGTCACGCTGATTGGGTTGGTATATCCGGGCGCGCGCCTCAAGGTAGTGGCCATTTGGGGTGGTCATCAGTTCAATTGACCTTATGTTCCGTTAACCTTATGTCACCCCACCATAACATTATTGCATTGTCAACGAGCCTTGATACGTGTGCAAAGTTTCAATCAAACTTATGGCCATTCAAAGTGGTAATAAGGCCCAATTGACCTTATGGCCGTTGACCTTATGTCACCACACCATTACTTTAATGCATTGTCATCGAGCCTTGATACGTGTGCAAAGTTTCAATCAAACTTATGGCCATTCAAAGTGGTAATAAGGCCAATTGACCTTATGGGCGTTGACCTTATGTCACCAAGCATCACATTAATGCATTGTCATCGAGCCTTGATACGTGTGCAAAGTTTCAATCAAACTTGTGGCCATTCAAATTCGTAATAAGGCCAATCGACCTTATGGCCGTTGCCTTATGTCACCAGACCATCACATTAATGCATTGTCATCGGTCCTTGATACGTATGCAAAGTTTCAAATTAATCAGACTTCTAGAAACCGGTGAAAATTAAGCTCAAAGATCCCGTTACATGCATACAAAGATAGATACAGGGCAAGCTAATAAAAACGTGTTAATTAATAAAAAGAGGGCTCTAGTATGCTCTTTCGTAGATGTGCCATGAATCCACTTCTATCATTAATAAAGGAATGCGTTTTTTCGCATTATGTGCAAGGTTTCAAATCTATGGCCATTTGAGGTGGTCATAAGTTCAATTGACCTTATGTCCGTTAACCTTATGTCACCCCACCATCACATTATTGCGTTGTCATCGAGCCTTGATACGTGTGCAAAGTTTCAATCAAACTATATCCATTCAAAGTGGTAATAAGGCCAATTGACCTTATGGCCGTTGACCTTATGTCACCACACCATACTTTAATGCATTGTCATCGAGCCTTGATACGTGTGCAAAGTTTCAATCAAACTTATGGCCATTCAAAGTGGTAATAAGGCCAATTGACCTTATGGGCCGTTGACCTTATGTCACCACATCATCACATTAATGCATTGTCATCGAGCCTTGATACGTGTGCAAAGTTTCAATAAAACTTATGGCCATACAAATGGTAATAAGGCCAATTGACCTTATGGCCGTTGACCTTATGTCACCACACCATCACATTAATGCATTGTCATCGAGCCTTGATACGTGTGCAAAGTTTCAATAAACTTATGGCCATCAAATGGTAATAAGGCCAATTGACCTATGTCCGTTGACCTTATGTCACCCACCATCACATATGCATTGTCATCGAGCCTTGATACGTGTGCAAAGTTTCAATCAAACTTATGGCCATTCAAAGTGGTAATAAGGCCAATTGACCTTATGGCCGTTGACCTTATGTCACCACCACCATACTTTAATGCATTGTCATCGAGCCTTGATACGTGTGCAAAGTTTCAATCAAACTTATGGCCATTCAAAGTGCAATAAGGCCAATTGACCTTATGGCCGTTGACCTTTATGTCACCACATCATCACATTAATGCATTGTCATCGAGCTTGATACGTGTGCAAGTTTCAATAAAACCTATGACCATACAAAATGGTAATAAGGCCAATTGACCTTATGGCCGTTGACCTTTATGTCACCCCACCATCACATTATTGCGTTGTCATCGAGCCTTGATACGTGTGCAAAGTTTCAATCAAACTTATGGCATTCAAAGTGGTAATAAGGCCAATTGACCTTATGGCCGTTGACCTTATGTCACCACACCATCACATTAATGCATTGTCATCGAGCCTTGATACGTGTGCAAAGTTTCAATCAAACTTATGGCCATTCAAAGTGGTAATAAGGCCAATTGACCTTATGGCCGTTGACCTTATGTCACCACACCATCACATTAATGCATTGTCATCGGTCCTTGATACGTATGCAAAGTTTCAAATTAATCAGAGTTCTAGAAACCGGTGAAAATTAAACTCAAAAATTCCGTTACATAGATGCAGGCCAAGCTAATAAAAGCGTGTTAGAAAAAGTCTTGGCTTAGCTCCACTGAAATCAAAAATGTTCTGCGCACTATTAAATGGTTATACCTTCTACGCGCATATTTTAAGGAAGAATGGATCTAGCTCATCCAGTGGTTTCACAACGAAGTAGCAGGCCTAAGTGTGTACCACTGATTTACTGTGGGGCAATTAATCTAGCCTAGCCTTTTATTATGAAAAAACGGTGTTCATAGTATTGCAGATATCACATGCATGCTATGCCCATAATTCCATTAAATAGTGGTGTAGAAGGTAGGTTAGGTTGAACCGGCGGTCCATGAGGACCTAACATATACTGAATGAGTCCGTAGTGTAACCAGGAGTTTGTTTTAACGGCCAAACTGAAAAACCCTATCAAAAACCAGGACATATGTTATAAAATAACTCCGCTCTCTTAGCAAATACTAGAAGCTTTCTAGGACTTAAGTCACTTGCTGTTTTTAGATCTGACATCTGTATCACTCCTAATAGCTGGAGTTTTAGCCTGGCAAGCGCAGGGAAGGGAAAGTCGATGCAATTATTTTTACTTCAGGAGCTTCACGTGACATCTGAGTAAAATCGAACTTGGAATAAAGTTTAGAGAGTTACCAGTTACGAACAACGGTATCCCTACAAACTAATCTTAGTTAGCTTTTCTCTTAGAACTAAATTTAGAGAACTTAATAATACTCTTAAGAGTAAATCCTGTGTGTATGCTTCTAATACATAATGCATGTTATCTTTCTCTCTAAGCCTTTAAAAATTTGCAAACTGTAATTAAATGAAGTAGACTTGCAATCATTTGTATATCCATACATATAAACATATTAATCATAATATATGTACGAGGATATCAGCCCATATAGGAAGCAACAAAAAGGTACGTAAGCATATTCTGTTATGTTGCCCATTTAGCGCTCCGAAAGCTTAACGTGACATGAATTTAATACACGTTTTCATAATTTGCAATTAATGAAGATAATGAAAATAACCATGTGAACAATTGGGGATGTCCTTAAAATTATTATGATTAATATGTATAGCTTATAATTAAATGTGAATGACAGTTTATATATGATTAAACCTCGAGGTGGCAAGAGGCCAACACTCGACTGTTTTCGAGTCGACTCGACTGTTTTTGAGTTTCGAAGACGACATTGTACAGGAAATGGTCACCTTTTGACACCAGAGCCCTAGTTCGAAACCAGAGCTTTTGTTCAATACATATTTATTATTTCTATAGAGCATATTCAAGTACATTCACGTACTGGATATGAAAATTACCTTATTTAATTGGCTACCAAAGGAAGTTGTAGTAGTGTATAAGTTGGCAAAAACAATTTGAATTAATATTCTCCTCCTTTTGATGACATACATATGCATGCATAGAGAATGAATGTACACATAATCGCAAATGAACTCTGTGTAGATATGCTTGTCGTAAGAAGCGACTAAAATACCAGATTCAAGGGGCTGTGAAGCGCAGCCCTTCAGGTTGCCAGCGCAATATATAGCTTCTCCAAACCCAATTGTCAACTCACCTATTCGCGGCGAATCCTATTTCACTACCAGAAGAGGCTCTGGCGACCCTAAGCTCTTCATGTAACTTGGGTAGGGGAGGGAGAGGATGGCCTGAGGTTTAATGTGGCCACATAAATCGTTCCCGAGATGGTCGAGCTAGCACCTTAATGGTGCTGTGGTACCGGAGCGTACCGGATCTGTATCCGGCAAAGGACCATCACATCGATAACAATCCCCAAAGCCTTCGGGGAGCAACCTTATCGCTACAACAACAACAACAACAACTCTGTGTTCGCCGCAGCCATAAAATTTTAATTAAATCTCATTATTTTGATCGTATTAAATTAGTTCTGGCCCAATTAATGTTTGGATTGAACAGGCTTGTGCGTGAGGTTCTCACATAGACTACATTAGTTCACAGTGTTACCAAAAGTTTGCTCAATCATACTGAAAAACCCCTATCAGAAACCAGGATCTATATTATACTATAGCTTCGTCCTCTTGGAAAATACCACTGCTACTTGCTGCTTTTGACGCCAGAAGGCAGTTTTCAGTTAGAAAATCCATCATGAGCTAACAGTCGCCTCTTTTTCATGATAAGAGTAAATTTGGTAATTTAAGGTTGTAAAACCTACAAATGATTTCGACACTTTGCAGCCCGGCTTGGTCGATCATATCGCCTTCTGTTAAACCCAAATTAATTGGAACGTTCAGATAACAAATTCGAGCAATGCACCCTGTTTAGCTAGCTCATCCCTTTTTCTCCTTTCATCTATTTCCGTATGCCTTGATGTATATTTCTCCCTAAGCGATGTTGGCCTATGCGATAATATTGCTTTAATTGCTGCTTGGTTGTCATTATAAAAATTTAAGCGGCTTCAATTTAAGCTATTTTCCTCCAGTGTTTCTACTGCTTTAGTCACGGTTACTACTTCCACCTGAAAAACACTACAGCGATCTGGCAGCTTGTAGGATTTGTTATTTTTCGCATCTGCACAGATACCCTACTTCTTCCATTACTTTGGAACCATCTGTATGCATATGTATCGCCTCGTCTGCCATTTGAGTGCCAACCATACGCCTCTATCGTAGCTCTAAGAGACCCATCGAAGCGCATGTAGATAACTAGGTAGTATGCCCGTCCAATATTTGATGACGCTATACTACTAAGGGCCGCATAGTCTGCACTTAATCTGCCCCGAGGCATTGAGTCTCGTTGCAGTTGTGAGCGCTAGACCAAACTAAAGGGCCCATTACTCATACTTGCATAGACTTGACTTGACTTGAGAACTGTCACTTATAGTTCTGTTAAATGAACATTGTATATTACTGATTACTCAAACTTAGCAACACTTAACTTGACTTAAGGGCCCATTACTGATACTTAGCATAGACTTGACTTGACTTGAGAAATGTCACTTACAGTTTCTGTTAAATGAACATTGCATGTTACTGATTACTCAAAACTTAGCAACACTTAACTTGACTTAGAAGTCTGTTGAATTTTGATTTTCTATGTAAGTTCTAAGTGACGTTTACATTTTGAGATGCCATTTGCTTGTTTCCATTTCATTTTGACATTTTGTCATACAAATTTACATTTATTGACTATGATGCCAGATTGTATGCGCTAAGTGGAGTATAATCGTGGCTAAGTTGCCAAGTTTACGCCAAGTCAAGTCAAGTCTATCAGTAATGGGCCCTTAAGTATATAAAATAGGTAAACAACAAAACTAATTACATATCCTAAATTTGTTAACGAAACTTATAGTTTTCATAAAAGACGTGTGCCATGTCGCTCATCAAAATCGACGACACCTCAAAGTTTTATAATCAATAATGCAAACAAGTAAAAATTTGGGTAAGCATATGGACGTAATGAGGCACCTACACCTGCCACCTACGAAATGTTACGTGCTGTTACATTTATTACATGTCAATTAAAGTATCGAAAATTTGATCTAAAAATAATACACTGTAAGATTTCATAAGCTCATATGCGGCTGACAGCAGACTGCGCAAGCGAGAAGAAGCAGCAACCTAATGCCAATGCACAAACATCACAAGCAGAGAAAGCCAAATATGACAGGAGCAAAAAAAACAAAGCAACGTAAGCTCGCGTCAAGTGATAATGCAAATAAGCATTCACAAACAGAGCAACCGACTATATAACACCTCAATATAATGCTTAGGTTACACTATCGCCTCACCCCACACACACACACACAAAATTTTGCAGCATAAAAGTGTTGTGCCAACAAGGAGAATGAAGCACCCAGAACAGCGCCATGTATTTACTTAGTATGTAACTGGCAAACTATCAAATTAAATAAGCACAAATTTTGGTAAGTAAAAGCGCTGTGGTGTTGGAAGCCGGAAAGTAAGCAGGCCTTCTCACAAGCACACAAAAGCGGTGATGCATTTAAGCCGGGTCAGACTGGGTCGCTCCGGAACGTCGACAGTCACAAAGTCTGTCGTGTGCGCCTCAATTCAATCACCCTGACTTACAGCTTACAGTCAGTAAGTCAGGCAATTTGTTTAGCGTGCATGCAGACATGTGATAAGTCTTTTTTCTGTAGTTAGTTAGTGCAATCAGCGGGCAGCAGCGCAGGGCGTGTCAGACATACAACTGAGCGCAACTCAGCAGACGAGTAAAGAATATTAAAATGAAAGAAAAGAATAAAAATCGATTGAATAGTCGGCTGAAAAGTATATCACACAGTTATTGTACAGGCCAATCAGGGATAGTAAAAGTTATAAGTTTAGGAAGTAAAATCTCGAAAAAGTAATAGTAAGCTTTCGTAAAAAAGACTAATATATCCGTAGCGAAATAAAAACCTCATAACAAAGCTATTAAATTATTTTGCGCGCCTAACAATAAACTAAATAAACAAAAACAGTTGCTTTAAATATTAAATATTTGTGTTTTCCTGTTTGAAATAAAGATAATTACTTCCTGAAGAGGACACAATATCGTGTCGAAACGCGTCGGAGTTAGAAAAGAAAAATTTTGTTTTTTTGCTTTAAACTCAACGGCCAATACAGCTCTGAATAAATACTTAACAAAGAATTTGCCTTGGCCTAAACCAAACATTTTACAAAAACAGCCATATAAAATACCCCAAACAAAACTGTTAAACTAACTACTATTTCGGAGTGAAATAAAAAACTCACTTTTTTTGAGTGATATGAAAAAACTCAAAAAAATGTGTTTATTTTCCGAGCGAAATAAATAAAAAAAATTATTATTATTTTGCGAGCCTAAAAAACTCGCAAAATAACAAGTATTTTGCAAGCGATATAAAATACTCAGCAAATAATTATTACTTTTGAGTGAAATAAAAAAACTCAAAAATTAGCTTTTATTTTTCCCAAATTATTAAATAAATTATATATTAAAAGCGATATAAAATACTCAGCAAATAATTATTACTTTTGAGTGAAATAAAAAAACTCAAAAATTAGCTTTTATTTTTCGCAAATTATTAAATAAATTATATATTAAAATTTCTTCAAATAAATGTTTTCATACATATTAGAGCTTGCGATTTCTTCTCGAACACAAGTGAGATTTTCGAGACCCGAGAAATCTAGAAGTCGACTTTTCGCGAGATTCTCGTGTCTCGAAGTACTCGTAAATCTCGTGAGCTTCTCGACATTCTTACTTAATCGCTGTATGGACAGTATTTATACACTTGGTTTTTTTACTTGTGACTTTTTGTTGCTTTGCTTCAATGACTTCAATGACATTTAACTCAAAACATATTTATTGTACATATAATTTTGTTCGCAATATTTTATTTTTAAACGAGACATCAAGAACACGGCTTCTCACGAGATTCTCGAATCTCGAATTACTCGTAAGGCTGGCGAAATTCTCGAATCTCGAATTACTCGTAAGGCTCGCGAGATTGTCGATTCTCGAATTACTCGTAATACTCGCGATCTTATCGACTTTCAATTCAGTCGCTGCATTGGCAATATTCTATACACTTCGGGGTTTTTACTTGTGGTTTTGCGAACATTTTGGCTTGTGCTGCAGAAGAAATCGTAAGCCCTATTGAATGTCGAGAAGCTCGCGAGCCTTACGAGTAATTCGAGGTTCGAGAATCTTGCGAGCCTTGCGAGTAATTCAAGATTCGAAAATCTCTCAAGAAGGCGACACTCGCGAGAAATCTCTTCTCGAACATGTTCGAGAAATAGTAAGCTCTAATACATATAAAAGCAATAAGGACAACATTGGTTAATTCTTTGTGGTTCTATAAATAGATAATAAAAATAAAAAATAAATTAATATTTTTTCAATGTTATGAAGAAAATATTTTCCGAGGGAAATAAAGTACTTAAAAAACATTTATTGTGAGAGCGAAATAAAAAAACTAACACTTACTTACTTACTTAATTGGCCGTCCAACAAGGCGCCCCAGTCGCTCCTTCGCTCCGCCAACCGGCGCCAATTGGTCACACCAAGGGAGTCTAAATCGTTTTCTACCTGGTCCTTCCAACGGAAGGGGGGGCCGCCCTCTACCTCCGCTTCCATAGGCGGGTTCCAATGGAAACGCTTTCTTGGCCGGAGCATCATCTTTCATCCGCATAACATGGCCTAGCCAGCGCAGCAGCTGCGTTTTAATTCGCTGGACTATGTGGATGTCTGCGTAGAGCTCGTACAGCTCTTCATAAAATATCTTCGGTACTCGCCATCGCCAACGCGTAGAGGTCCATAAATCGTTCGAGGAACTTTTCGCTCGAACACTCCCAAAGTCGCTTCATCTGCTGTTGTCATGGTCCACGCCTCTGCCCCGTATAGCAGGGCGGGTACGACAAGTGACCGGTAGAATATGATTTTCGTTCGCCGAGAGAGGACTTTACTTTTCCATTGCCTACCTAGTCCAAAGTAGCATTTATTGCTGGTTCCCAAATAGACGAAGTCTTTTACTATTTTGAAATTATGGCTGCCAACAGTAGCGTGGTTGCCAAGGCGCGTTTGCGCTGACTCTTTGCTCAATGACAGCAAGTACTTCGGTTTGTCCTCATTCACCATCAAACCCATCTTTACCGCTTCTTTTTCCAGTTTGGAGTAAGCAGAACTAACAGCGCGGGTGTTTAGGCCGATGATATCAATGCCATCAGCATATGCCAGCAATTTCACGCTTTTATAGAATATTATTCCAGTGCGGTTAAGTTCTGCAGCTAGTATAATTTTCTCCAGCATCAAATTAAAGAAATTACACGATAGGGGGTGACCCTGTCTGAAACCTCGTTTAGTTTCGAACGACTCGGAGAGGTCCTTCCCAATTCTGACTGAGCTGATGGTGTTGCTCAACGTCATTTTGCACAGCCGTATAAGTTTTGGGGGGAAACCAAATTGAGACATAGTGACATGCTGTCGTGCTGTCGAAGGCGCCTTTAAAATCGACGAAGAGGTGATGTGTGTCGATTCTCTTTTCACGGATTTTTTCCAAGATTTGGCGCATTGTGAAAATCTGGTCGATGGCAGATTTACCAGGTCTGAAGCCGCACTGATAAGGTCCAATCAGCTGGTTCACGGTGCGCTTCAATTTTTCGCACAATACACTTGAAAGGACCTTGTATGCGATATTAAGAAGGCTGATTCCACGACAGTTGGTGCATTTTGCAGTATCCCCCTTCTTGTGGACTGGGCAAAGAACACTTAGATTCCAATCGTCGGGCATGCACTCGTCCGCCCATATTTTGCTAAGAAGCTGCTGCATGCGCCTTACCAACTCCTCGCCGCCGTACTTGAATAGCTCCGCAGGCAATCCATCAGCGCCCACGGCCTTATTGTTTTTCAATCTGGTTATTGCTATTCTAACTTCGTCATAATCGGGCGGGGGACATATATTCCATCATCATCGATTGCGGAATCGGGTTCGTCATCTCTGCGCGGTGAATCGCTGCCTCCATTTACAAGAGCAGATAAGTGTTCCCTCCATAATCTAAGCACTCTGGACATCAGTTACAAGGTCGCCGTTTTCGTTCCTACAGGAGTTTGCCCGGTCTTAAAATCTTCCGTCTGTCGCCGTATTTTTTGGTAAAATTTTCGGGCGTTATTCCTGGTGGCTAGCAGCTTAAGCTCCTCGCACTCACGCCTTTCTGCTTCTGTTTTTTTCTTCCTGAAAAGGCGTCTCGTTCCCTTTTCAACTCACGGCAGCGTTCACACACTCCTCTTGTTGCGCTCGCTTTTAACGTAGCCCTGTAGGAAGCGTCTTTTCTTTCGGTTGCAACGCGGCATTCTTCATCGTACCAGTTGTTTTTTCCGTAGTCGCCGGTAACCAATTTTTTCCTCGGCGGCAGTACGAAGTGCTTTGGAGATATGCTCCCACTTCTCCTGTATTCCTTCAGGTGTGAGAGTCGAGTTGCGAAATCATTGGCAGTCTGTTGTGATTGAAGCTTTTCGACGTCTAGCTTTCCTTGTGTTTTTTGTTCCTTGGTTTTAGCCGCGCTGAGGCGGGTGCGTATTTTGGGCTGCAGCGAGATAATGGTCCGAGTCGATGTTAGGTCCTCAGATCGTACGCACATCTAAAACACTGGAGGCATGCCGTCCGTCTATCACAACGTGATCGATCTGATTGCGAGTATTTCGATCAGGAGACAGCCATGTAGCTTGATGTATCTTTGTATGCATGAACGTGCATGATATGACCATGTTTCGAGCACCGGTAAAGTCAGTCAGCCTCAGTCCGTTAGGAGAAGTTTCCTTGTGTAGGCTGAACTTTCCGTAGGGCCAAAACAAAAACTTACACAGTAACTATAAATTTCGAGCAAAAAAACTCAAAATATGACTATTATTTTCCCAGTGAAATAAATTTAAAAAAAAATCACAATTATGTGCCGAACGAAAAAAAACTCCAGAAATAATTATATTTTCCGAGTAACAAAAAAACACTCAAAAAATTAAAATTTTTTATCAAAATAAAGAAAAAATATTTTCCGAGGGAAATGAAAACTCAAAAAATAACTCGAAATAAAAATCTAAAAAAATTACTTTTATTTCCGGATCGAAAAAAATTACTTTTACCATTAGAGAAAAATAAAAACTCTAATAATAACTATTATTTTCCAAGGGGAAAAACACAAAAAATTATATTATTTGATTTTTAAATTGAAGCTGAAAAGAAAAAGTCGGTTAATTCAGTCTGTTTATGGGGAATTTTTTGTGTATTTCTTATGTAGGTGGCATAACCCCTTCAATGCGATTTTTTTCCTTTAAGTTTTTACCAATATTGGTTATTTCCGATCCCTGCATACGATATAGGTACGTCAAATAAACGTATACTAAAATACTCGCATGTAGCCGGCATAAAACAGTTAGATGGTAACGGAAATAAAATCACGAAAAAAAGAAGACCACAAGTCATAAGCATGAATCACCATTGCGGCTTCCATGCACACACAACAACCTCTTTGCACGTAGTCAAGCAAGGCAAAATGTTGGAAATCAGCTGCAAGACACTTGCCATCATTTAAATGTATGAGTGACTGCGGCTATGAAGCCCGAACGGGTCGTGCGGAGATTCCTTTGAATCGTTAAGTAATAATATCACTTCAACTGATGTAATGCTCTAAGCAGGAAGTTAAACGAAGAAACAAGTGCGCTCCTCGTGTGCTTTAGTTGTAGTTTATTGTTGTGTTTTCTTTTTTTATTTGTTTCTTGGGTTCCTTCAACAGAAAAAAAAGTGTATTCAACAATAACAATAAAAAGAAGCCGGTAACAAGAGCACACCACGAAGTGTTATAGCATGAACGTTATTTCTGCTGTCGCAATATGTTTTAAGGGGAGAAAACAAAAGTTCATTTCAAAGGCCTTCCAGTGAGTGTTCAATACATATGCGCTAGTCATTAACTCTCTATCTCTCTCTCTCAACTATGCCACAAATAACGCAGCGATAAACTAGAACAGCTGATTTTTGGTTTCTTTTTCGCCTTGTGATTTGCAATTTTTCTTATAGGGAAAATTTTACAATTATTTTGTATCACATATATTATTTTATCATTAACTACATACAACAAAGTGTGTATATTGTTGTTATATTTGTGTTCGGATCAAGGCAAATATATACGAGGGAATAGCAACATGAGTTCAGCTGCAATTCGCCGTGCCACAGAATGGAAAATTGAGAAAAATTAAAGTACATATCAAGGTGAATTCAGTACCAGGTCTTGTTATCCCAACAGCTGATTGCTTCTTCTTGATTGTTTTCCATACAGCGCCTTTTACTTTAATAAATCAGTTAATCGAAATCAATTTACTTCAAATTTTCTTTTGACTTGACATTCTTCTGCACGGCGAATTGGTTGAATTCGCTTTGCCGCCACCTGGTATGGATTCCCCTTGGTACATATATTTTCCTCCATTTGCGAATGTCGAACGAAAATAGATATTTCTCTTTGCATAATCAAGAAATTTTCTATTGTCAGCGCCTATCAGCAATCAGCTGTTTTGAGCGATAATTTGCAATGAATACATTTCACATACAGTGTCGCCATATGTTATGTTGTGTGAATACTCTTCTGATGCGTTCCAATGAAGCGTGATTCAGATACGGAAAGAAATTTAACATGCATATGCGACAACAACTTGATCCATATGGAACATTGTTGTTGCTTTTTCATTTAAATCTCTATCCCAATCTGTATCACGCTTCATTTGAACGTGTGGTTTGTTTTCAGTTTCAATGGAACACACAAATTACATAAACAAGATTGCGCATTGCGCATGTAAACAAAACATCAGCTGTTTTTATGGGCAATTTTTACGTCCTTTTCCTTTAGCTCTTGTTTTTTCTCTCTTTCTTTCATTCGCTCAAGCAGTCAAGTGTGACGCAATCTTCTGTGTGTGATTTGTGCTTCCAACATATGTTATCGATTTTTCGTTATTGGAATATTTTCCGTTGATTAGTCGTTCATCTCAGTAACGAAAATATGTCTAAATTCAAATATTCATATATTAGTAATCGAAGTTCGAGATAATTAATCAAGTAATTCGCAGTTTGGCCTGCATACTTTCTGTCAAAGCAGCAATATGTGATATGCTTTTTGACGATTTTTTGTATCAAACAACAACAACAAATTAGAATTAAAAAATAATATGTATTCTCCCTTTAAGCAGGTAAATATTATATTCATTTCACTGAATGAGATGGTTCGCTCCCAACTTTTTGTATGAGAGAGTGATCAACGAGTGATAGGCTCCTTGTGGACATCATATACGATTTATTTGCGGTATTTAGGTCAATAGTGTAATAAAGTCACATTTTTCTTTAGACATGGTTAAGTAGAGTAAAAAAAAACAACTAGATAACGTGGGAGCCAGTGCTACGTGAATACCTCAATTATGATTCTATGAACATCTCTAAGGGCCGTTTTCACGATCTCCAGAAACGATAACTGGCTCTTCGTTTGACAGTTCATAGAACTTTTCATCAATGTTCAAATTGTGTATAACGCAACGAGTCATTTCCTTTCGTGTGAATCAAAGTTCCATAAGAGTATTCGTTCACTTCGGTGAGTAACAGTAAACCTGAATGCCTTTATGAAATTCCTGGTATTATATAGTGACTACTGTGAATATGAGTGACTGCGACGGAAAGTGACACGGCGTCGTACAGTGTCTGTTCCTAAAGCTGGAGACATTGGTGCTTTATCGGTAACCGTATCGGTAACCTTTTAACAGCTGATTCGACCAACCTTATGAGAATCAATGCAATCGATTATTGGTGCCGCTAAGGTCGTAACCGTATCGTAGCCAACCAATTGGTTTTTTGTTTACCGTCGTAACGATAAACAGCTGATTACGTTAGGGATACGACTTACGGCACCAATGACTCCCGCTTAAGGGGCGCATTATGTATAACGAAAAGAGTTGTTTTTCCATATGATATAAAAGCATTCACTCACTTGAAATGTTTGGTATAATAAAGTGGTGAATGTGAATATGAGTGACTCGAACGCAAATTTTCACGGCGTCAAACATTATCTGCTCGTAAGTGAACGCTGCGTAGTTACAATATATTTAAGGTGGGATATTAACGCTTTATCCTTAAAATGATTAGATAATCCCACCATCAATGCAACTAGCACAGTAGAACTATCCATAATACTGAGCAGCATAAAATAGTTTTTGCCTAGCGCTTAACACAAACAAGCGGCCAAACGGACCTCGGCCCCCAAAAATCTTACAGGAAAAGTAGTTCGACGTAATTTCCAGTTAGTTTGGGCACTTGGTGGCCACGCGTAGCCTCGCGTTCTTGGAGCGCTGCACTTGACTATCCGGATTTATTGCAAGATCCCTATACATTACGCACTAGGTAGCATCCCATTCACCGTATAATAGAAAGCGACGACTTCCGCATAGTACACGGTGTAGCTCTCGGGAAGCATAAACAACCGGCTCACTATTATTTCCCAAGACCCCAGATTCCTATCCCTGTTGAATTCACCACCACATTCCTTCCTCCAGAGTATATGAGCACTGTTGTTTACTGCCAAGGCAAAAGATGACAAAAAAAATTTTTTTACAGCCCTATTCTGCATTTCGACTTGGATTGGAATTTTTTCGATTTGGCAATTTTGGTATTCTGTGTTCCAATCTCTTTCGATCCAACTTCGAATCGTTCGATTTTTTGTATTCTGCATTTCGATCGTAGTTCCGTTTTTCTAAGTTGCAAATTAGTTGGCGGAAAAATATTTTCTTTTTATTTTTTTATTAATTTATAACAGAATTTTAACAAAAATGTAAGTAAAACTTGTTAAGAAACGTAGAAGGCTTGATGATGATTGTTTTTTATATGTTTCCAGGTCAAAAACAACATGTCGATGTCGAAGTCCTTGGACGTATTTGCCCCGCAAAAGTATCTAACACATACTTGAATGCATCCTTATTAAGTCGAAAGTTTTTTTGAAACTAAATAAGAAAATAAGTCATTAAACTTTACCACTTTTAATTCAATTTCTTACAATTCGTCACTCATCTCAAATAGATTACACAAATCTCGCAGTATTTGCCTTTCCATTCTCGCCTGGCCATTTTCGTATGCGTTGCTTTCCAACTCCATAAATAATGACGCGGCTATTGATTCCATTATAATAGACAGCTATAATTTGTGTCTGTTCGTTGGGTCCAGTTATATGCCAAAGCAAGCTGCCGGCGTAGAGGAAGGTGAAGCGAAAACGTAAACAATCCTTGCGGAAAGAATAAATAAACTTTTACAAAGTATTTTAGGCCAGTGCAATGCAATTAAAAAAATAAATGTAAGGCGCGATAACCTCCGAAGAGATCTAAGGCCGAGCTTCTCTTCCAATTTGCGTCGTGCTCCTCTTGATTTTCCCTACAAATTGGCCGGACGGGACCTACATGCTTTATGCCGACTCCGAACGGCATCTGCAAGGCAGATGAGTTTTCACTGACAGCTTTTCATGGCAGAAATACACCCGGAGCGCTTGCCAAACACTGCGAGGGGCGACCCCGCTTAGAAAAATTTTCCTCTAATTGAAAAAACCTTATTTCTAAAAATTTTGATGTTGCTTTGCCCGGGAGTTGAACCCAGGGCATACGGTGTGATAGGCGGAGCACGCTACCATCACACCACGGTGGCCGCCACAATGCAATGCAATTAGCATCCTTAAAATTCAGAAAATGTCAACTATATTCGTGCAGGAATCCGTTTTAACAAAACTTGGTGGCCACGGCAGGGAATTGGCCAAAAGAACGACAAAAACGCATTACAATTATGAAAGCACTTCACTCAAAAAATATAACACTGCGGCAATATATTCTATTGCTTTTTTTTGTACAAAATGGCGCGGATAATAAAATATAAACGTTTTTTCAGTGTTTTTTACAAATTTTCTTAAATTTATTTTGTTCCAATGTTCACACATTCCGTACCAACAGCTGATTTCGAAAAATCATTTGCTCTTCCTCTTCTCTTTACGATTCCGTCGTAATGCAGAATACCAAACTTCGATTGAAGCGGAGCGTAGAACGGGAACGTAATCGAAATGCAGAATAGGGGTGTTAATTGCTACGGATGAATAAGGAGAATAGTGAAATGCCCATTTTTGTTAGTCTAATTCAGGGACCTGCATTCCATTGCACAGTTTGCTCTCGTTGCCAATGTGAAAGTGCAATAACTTTCAATTTTTTCAAACCCATGGTCAAACAACACCCCAGTCTGCAGCAGCTCTCTTAATCACATTTTATGTCATGAATTCAGAGTTGATGTGCGAGCGTCTGCCCATCTATGAGTTGACCACACTCGATGATTCGGAAGCATAGTCTAATAGCATTTAGCATAGACTGGAACCAGCCAACTGCAAGTAGTCCCTAGAGATTCCTGCAGCTGGGGAGGCTTGTAGGGTATAAATGAGTTAATAACCGAAGTAAGCGTGTTTCCTCTCAAGGGAATGACTGAAATCCTCCATTGCTCAGCAGTGGTTGCAGTAGGAGAATAAATTCCTATGCAGCCGAGGTAGTAGGGAAATGGGTTTCAATGATAAACTTCAAGAACTCCCCTTCACGCATTGCTCAGCTATCTATATTCCCAAATCGAGCAGATTTCTCCGAAAAATTTTCGTATGCTTCTTATACTATTTTCACACACACGGCTTATTGAATAATAAAGGCAGTTTTCTACATTAAGGCGCTTATTGAGCTCAATCTTCCCTACAAAATTCGAATCTATAATTATTTCATTAGTGACTAATCGAATGCCTAATGAAATCAAAAGCCCAATGCAACTCTGTTGGCCGCGTTCAGTTTCTTAGTTTTTGGTGTGTTCAGTGCTTAAAAATGTCATTTGTCAAGTAAATGTCATTGTCTGTCATATAGCATTGTCATTTTAGCCGCTTGACATTTCATCTTTCATACTAATCGAGCAACTACTTCTGTGTGAAAGCAAAAAATTTACGATTTCATTAGAAGGTGATATGAGATCATTAAGGGTCTGTGTGAAAACAGTATTAAGCTCATTGTGCCATTCCGTTTGTGGATAGAGTTCCAAGTCTGGGGATATTTTACCAATCACCATGTTCATATGAAGGCACTTATCCACCCAGGCGTTTTGGCCCTTGAGTGAGAAGTAACGCAAGCAGTCGCTATTTCGCTATAACCGACGCCAATTAGGATTACCAAGGGAAATCTTTTCATTAAATGGAAATTTCCAGCTTCCTCAGTAGCATCTTCGTCCATGAGCATAATATGACTTAGCCAGCAGCGTCTTTGGGCTTTTATTCGTTGTACTATGTTAATATCTGATCAAAGCTACTACAGCTTATGAATATAGCTACTCCGAAACTCAAAACCGACCTAAAATCTATTAACACAATACAAACATATATACTTACATACATATTTGAATAGATAATGAAAATTTAAAATTTACGTACTCGTCCACTCACCTTGTCGACCGGCATTGATGGGCACGCTCTACACAAATTCCAAAATGATCCGATCATAAGGAAGGTTTTTGACTTTTAACACAAAAGCTTAATAAAACCAAATCACCGCACACTCATTAGGCAATCCAACAATTAATACGAGATGACGTTATATTAAACAAACAATTAATGTTTGCAAATATGTATACAAAATGCTGCGTAATTTGTGCACATTTGCTGTTCTTGTAGTACGTACTATCAATAGAGCGCAGTTGAGTAGGGGATGTATGAATAATAGTTCGAATTTGATGTGATGGCTCGTTGGCGCCGTTTCTTATAATGCGGCAAATGTGGCGCCTTTTATGTCTTTATTATGTCTTTTAAAACGTCGCACAATCGAACGAAGGAGTAGGAATGTGTAAATTTGCGTAACTTTTTTAATGTAGTATATTTTTAGGCGCGTAGGCTTATTTTTTCGATTTGTATGAGCTCGACACGTTTTAGCCGCTTTCGAGTGTTGCTTCGAGTTTTTTTAGTAGTTGTGTGTGTGTGTCTTCCAAGTATCCTTCACATTACGATATTAACAATGTAATCGGTATGAGTTGTTGTTACACACAAACAATGAGAGAAAAAATGTGCGTAATTCTTGTCTCGTTAAGTTTATTTTCTCACACTAAAATCACTTTTCGTGGCAGTTGTACGAATGATGCGTTTCTTGTATCTACTCTATGTTGGTTTATAGTTGAGCATATAGTAATGGTAACTGTATTTTTGTGGTATGTAACGTGGAAAAAGTGGGAGAAGCAACAATAATGTGATGCAACCTGCTATAATTAATTTAAAAGTTATTTTTATATTTATTGCCTGTCATTAGGCGTGTGTGTATGTATTTACTGGTGTATGTAGCTGGGTCTTCTCCTTTGAATTATGAACAGAGAGTGAAAGTAAAAGTAGAGAGAAGCATTTTAATAATTTATTGCTTGCGATCCGTGAACTATTGTTTTCTTCACACTTCATATACATATACATATGCAGATATATGTATGTACAAGGAAAT
The DNA here is from genome assembly GCA_029619165.1 of Eurosta solidaginis. Taxonomy (NCBI): domain Eukaryota; kingdom Metazoa; phylum Arthropoda; class Insecta; order Diptera; family Tephritidae; genus Eurosta; species Eurosta solidaginis. Next base: position 41,761 of record JARSSU010028076.1, read on the forward strand.
AATATATGTTTTTGTGTTCGAACTCAAAATACATGCAAGCATATGCATTTTATTTAGAGATACATACAGTAGCTCAATGTTGATGTGAGACAACGCTGTCTTCTATATCCCTATATCCCTCCAATCATCACATGTTCAAGTCTGCAGGTGCTCATGCCCAGCGACTCCAGCTGTTAGGAAAGACACAGCTAAATGATGACAATTTGTGATTGGTCGCACCTATTGGATGGGGCGAAGCACATCTACAACAACAACAACAACACCACAGCTATCAGGTCTAGAAGCATCACACTTCTAGAAAGCTTCCAGTAGGTAATTGCCAAGATCACGGAGTTAATTTATAACAAGGTTTTTGATAGAGGTTTTAGTTTTGGTCGTTGAGCAAACTTCCATTCAGTCTATGTGAGGTCCTCACAGCCTAGCCAGTTCAGCCTAACCCAGCCTGCAGTCACTCTCTCACATATACTCCTAGGAAATTCTTATCACTACAAATTTTATCAACGCAGCGATATTTTTTCCGATTAATGTTTTCTGAAGGATTTATCTACCAGAACTTATTCCAAACTAGGCATAACAAATATGGATGGAGGAACTTTTTATCCGGAAACCGAAGTCTCAAACATCATGGACTAGGACAAGATGGTACAATCCGGATGGTTTTCGTTATGTACTAAATACACTGCAGAGAATTTTCCACTTGAGCGTTAGGAACAATGTCAACTTCTGTCGTATGGATACAGCTCAACACTTATACCACGTGGAAAATCGGCTCAAATCACCCTCTAAGACAAAGTACTTGAACGCTACAAGCTTCCCCGACTTTGAGAGTGCATTCCGTAGCGTAAAAATAGAGCTCATAAGCGGCAAAATGCCCAAGACTCTGCTGTTGTTGTTGTACCTGAAATGACACTCCTCGCAGATAAAGAGACTGTTGCGAATCTGCTTAGTCCTTTTCCCTATACGAATCCGTAAGCTTATACTAACCCGACTGCCTTCGGAACGATTTTTCGACCACCGAAACATAGGATCTGTAGACTTTAGGCACCTCGTATGACAAACATGCCTATCGTTGGAATATTACAAGCAACTTAGCCCCCTGGCATATAACTTTAGGTTCTATAGTGTATTGTTTCTATGCTTAGGAATAGAAATGTCAACGCATATTGAGGCGGGGGCTCGGTATGCAGAATTACGATGAGATAATTATTTTTGTTATGGGTAATCGAAAGGAGGAGTCGATCCTCGCCGTTCTCGATATAAGTCTCTCAGAGTCTCCCTTTCCTTGATTTTCAAGCACAGCAATATTTAAGGGAATGAATTTACGAACACCATTGAATTACCACCTGGGGAAAACTAGCAAAATATTAGAAAGGCAACAACCTTGCTGCTGACGAATAGAGATGATTGTAGAGTCTCAATAAACAGTTTTTTCGTCAGTCTAGCGGATGTAAGGAAGGTAGATATTTTGCTTCTACGCACGGGTTTATTGCACTCGCCGAGGGCATACAAAATGGATAAAATGTCTCCGTGTGGAAATATGGGAAGTACCCAGGAAGCTCGACAGTATTAAGTGACCCGCCAGCACACCAATTACAATGGAGAGGTGAACTTTAGTTAGCCGTTATGGCTCCGCCGTGTGCTTGTAGTCAACAACTTAACAGAACAACCTCAACACCTGGCAACAGGCGGTGTCCTCCCCACCGTTTGCATAGCTAAACCTCCTGTCAAGAAGTAAAGAGAAAGCGGCATCTCAAATCTCTATTAACAGGCCCGCTCGCCACTAAGAGATCAGCGTGAGCGTTGCAAGAGATAAGGATATGTCCTGTCATCCAAATAATTTTAAATAAAACCAGTAGGAAGGCTAAGTTCGGGTGTAACCGTACATTGCATACTCAGCTGAGAGCTTTGGAGACCAAATAAGGGAAAATCACCATGTAGGAAAATGAGCCTAGGGTAACCCTGGAATGTGTTTGTATGACATGAGTATCAAATGAAAGGTATTAAAGAGTATTTTAAAAGGGAGAGGGCCATAGTTCTATAGGTGGACGCCATTTCGGGATATCGCCATAAAGGTGGACCAGGGGTGACTCTAGAATTTGTTTGTACGATATGGGAATCAAATTTTTATTCGACTTATGGCATTAAAAGTATTGTAGACAAATTAAATGAAAATGGGCGGAGCCACGCCCATTTTGAAATTTTCTTTTATTTTTGTATTTTGTTGCATCATATCAGTACTGGAGTTGAATGTTGACATAATTTACTAATATACTGTAAAAAAATTAAATTTTTTGTTCAAATTTGACTTAAAAATTTTTTTAAAAAGTGCGCGTGTTCGTCATACGATTTCGCTAATTTTTATTAGCGCACATATGGGAATAGGAGTACGTTCCTGCCAAATTTCATCATAGATATATTCAACGACTGCCAAATTACAGCTTGCTAACTTTTAAATTACCTTCTTTTAAAGTGGGCTGGTGCCACGCCCATTGTTCATAATTTTACTAATTTTCTATTCTGCTTCATAAGGTCAACCCACACACCAAGTTTCATCGCTTGGTCCGTCTTTGGTAATGAGTTATCGCACTTTTTCGGTTTTTCGAAATTTTCGATATCGAAAAAGTGGGCGTGTTTATAGTCCGATTTCGTTCATTTTAAAAGCGATCTGAAATAATGTGCCCAGGAATCTCACATACCAATTTCATCAAGATACCTCAAAATTTGGTCAGTTATCGTGTTTACGGAGGGACGGACGGACGGACGGACATGGCTAAATAAATTTCTTCTTCCGCCCAGATCATTTTGATATGAAGTCTATATATAGCTTCTACCAGAAAGTAGATCATTTATCTTAGTTTGTAGTAGAGCTGCCTACCAAAAACTTCGAGGTCACTAAAGATGCTTCACGCCCACCAAAGATGCTTCTGCCAGAAGTTCCACCATCATAGATACATACACTTCCTACTTGGTTTGCCTTTGTGAGTAGGTGCGAGTGCTCAGTTTCTAAGTAATCCATTTTTTTTCTCGGTTGATGGATTTTTTCCGGTCAGAGGCGGGTTAAGATATTTTTCGCGGCAAGACGGGACCTATATTGTTTTATGCCGACTCCGCACGGCATCTGCAAGGCACATAAACTTTCCCTAGGAAGCTTTATTTATTGCATGCCGTTCGTCGATCGCAACATGATCGACCTGGTAAATATAGCATCATGTTCAAACCTGGGGCTGGAACAATGTGGGACAATGTTTCGGGGACAAGCTAAGTCTATCAGCTACAATCCATCACCCTCAAGAAAATAAAGCTCATTTACTCTGAATGCTGAAGAAAATTACATTGTTCCATTATTATATTGAGCTACTGTATGTACATATATTCACGTAGCTACATATTGTTGCGGATATGCGCAATAAATTTGATTGCCTTTGGGTGTGCCAAGAGTGCAGTTTGAATTTTTATATGTTGGACAAGGGTGTACGCAGAGATCAGCTTTAGGGCAGCTGTTTTACACATTCTGTAACATATTTATAGGCGTACGAGCAAGTGCGTGTTTAACTTGTAGCACAGCGGTAATACTGCTACGACCAGCAAATATTTAATACATACATGGTGTTTATTGGTTTACGCATAACACTAATACTTATCAATTTATTAGATTATAGATATCGATGGAAGCGAAGATAATATGGTATTGTTAGGCGATTGACTTTAATTAAGATACAATGAGCACTTTTGAATGGAAAGTAGAAATGTTCTAGTTTTCGATTATCTAAATATGATGACGAGCAGACAGACAGGCTGGCCTCAATCTAGCATATTGCCCTCATCATTTCGGTTTACTTAAAGGCAGGTCTGTTGCTTTATCTTCTCATACTGACAAATATAAGTAAAAACGCTCAAACTCACACATTTTACAATTCACAATTTTATGAAGAGTCTTAGAGAGATTTACTTGAAGACTTGTTTTCAAACACCGTGGACATTTTTTTACTTAGTGTATTCTCACTCTATAGAGAAAAAACCTTTGGTAACATATATAAAATAGAGAAATATTCGTGTTAAAGTGAGACTTGCTGCGAATTAGATCTCGTCAGTTGTACCATCTGTAGTAAAGGCATGTTGAAGAAAGAAACGCTAGAGCACGGTCTGTGATTATGTCCTACGCACCCGTCAATGCGGAGCCCAGTAGTCGGACTGTAGTACTTCAATACATGAAGAAGCGTATCGAGCACATACCAACATTTGTCGCACATCGCATGTGGCCCTGCTGGCCATATTTTGGTAGGATTCAAAGATAATACGTAGAGGCATGCCATGTGAATGAAGCGCTAGTCTCAAAACTTGACTCACGGGATAAAATGTTGGCATAATCGAACTGGGTGAGGAGCGTTTTCTGATGAACCCAGGCCACACAACATCAAATCCCCGAAACGATGTGCGCGACGTCCCTCCATGAGAGTTGTATCAAACCGGGGTAGTTTGGTTGTCGAATTGGATACAGAAGTGCAACTCCGGTTGTGTTTGTATCCAGGGTAGTTTGGATTCATTCTTAAAAATGGGGTTTTCTTAAGTATTTTAAACTAATATATTCTGATGCATTTTAGGCAAGGTAAGATCAGTTCACTGGAGAGGTAATTGGTTATACCGATGTATGAAGCCCACTTTTATTGGCTTTATATTTGCCAATTCTAGGCTTTCGTGAGGCATTATTTTGAATGCATGAGCTACCGTGAGAAGGTTCGTCAAATCGGTTAAAATGGACCCCTCATCTCCTCTTTATGTAGCGGCAGAAAAGGAAACCCGCTTCAGCGGATTCACTGAGAATTTAAATAAAGTTTGAATATTTTTGCCTGCTTGTGTTTTTTACTCAGTTCGTTCGTTAGAAAAATTAACCAGGAATAGACAATGAGAATATTTTCGTTGCTCCTAAAAAGATGAACGGCATGAGCAGTAATGCGCAATAGTCTCTCTCGGTGTCTGCCCAATCTGCAATCTGATGGTCGTGTTGTTACGCTGGGCATAAGACTCATACAGGTTGCCCTTTATTTGTGCAGCTCTGTTGCAGCTGTGTCTGACCTCTAACTATGTTATGAAGTGTGATGCATTTAGTTACATAATAATTGTACCGTCTTCTGCTACTTCTACCGAATTAGTGCAAAAGGCAGCAAGTTTTCAAATATCTTCACTTAAAAGGCTTGTGGTGGGTTGATGATCGTGAATATGCTAGTACGAGAGCCTGGCCTTTCTTGAAGCACTGTACGGAAGACGACTTCCCAGTCTAAATCGAAACCGTGCAGGTGTCTAGACTTTTTGCTTCCGATTTATTACAAAGGGACCACTAATGGCGTAGTTTTAAGATGCTCACAAAATGGTTATGTACCGGAAGGCCGGTGAAGTGTACGGGTTGTTTTCATTCCTAAAGCAAACAAAAGGATAGCGTTAACTTTTGTCGAATGGACGTAGAACCGGAAGTGCAAATCGGCCCTTCATAAAGTGGTTAGCGTCGTCGAAAAACTTTTTACAAGGTAACTACAAATATACATATGTTTATATATATACTAGGCCGGGTCGATTTGTGGGGAGGCAAAAAATCGCCCATTGCTCTGTGAAAATCATATTATAGGGATCAAAATAAGAAACTTTGCCGAAGGAACTATACCTCTAAAACGAATTCTGATGTCCCCCTCCTTTGGGTCGTAGGGGCAAATTTTGAAAAATCCCACTTTGAAATGCTATGTTTTTTCTTTTTGGAGTTTATTTTTCTCTTTAGAAATTTATTTAGTCAGAACATATGTAAATGAAAAAATGAATTTAACTTAGTAATAGAAAACAAATTAAAAAAATTATTAGAAATTAGCGTTTTTACAACCCCCTTTTAAAACCAAGGCATCACTGTGATGCATTTGCATGTCGTAAACATAGTTGTGTCGGGTTTTTTATTCAACCGTTTTAAAAAATGAAGGTATCACTGTGACACAATTGCAGATCGTAAAATTGCTTGTGTTTTTTTTTAAGCCACCACAAGACACAGCAGGTAGAATTGAAATTGCCCCTACCCAAAAGTTCGACCCAAAGGGGGGGACATCAGAATTCGTTTTAGAGGTATGGTTCCTTTCGGCAAAGTTTCTTATTTTGATCCCTAGAATATGATTTTCACAGAGCAATGAGCGATTTTAAATCGACCCGCCCTAATATATACACATATGTATGTGTTTAAGTGTAAAAGCCTTAGAACCGCTACGATGGAACAACACTTTACCAAAATTTGCAGTTAGACCAACGAAAGCACGCTTATAAATATTTATATATAAACTTCAATTAGATATGTATACATACATACAATATAACTGGATTTTATGTGTCCGTTTTACGCCTATAACCGATTCAGCTAATACAAGTTATTTCTTACTTCGTGCTTAGTATGTTTTGGTATTAGTATTTAATATTGGTATTAGTTAGTGGCGATGGCCGACGACGACCACGACGATGGTGATCTCACACGTTTACTTGCCGCTGCATGAAAACATTTTTCCTTGTAGTACACAACAAAAACACAAAAAAATATCCATGCCATCACTTGCCCAGCTGTCTGCATAACTTTTAGCCAGGGATTGAAATAATTAACGAAAATAAAAGTGGAAAAATTAATTATCTAATATGGAGAGATAATGCCACCTACATACATAAGAAGTACGAATATATGTACATTCGTATTGCACAGACTATCGATTAGTGCATTGAATTTTATTCTTTGGAGCTTTATTATAAAAGTCCGAAATAATAATTATTTTGCGATATTTTTTTATTAGATTGGAAAGTACAGTTATTTTTGAATACTAACAAACAAAAATGAAGAAAAATTACCATTACATTTGAGAGAAATAAAAAACTTGAAAAGTAAATGTTATTTTTCGGTTGAGATTAAAAAAACTCACAAAAAAAAACATTTTTTTCGAATGACTCAAGAAATAACTTTATTTTTCGAGAGAAATAAAAAACTAAAAAAAGCAGTTATTTTTCAAGGTAAATAAAAACTCAAAAATAACTTAAATTTTGAGGAAATAAAGAAACTTACAAAAAAATCTTTTTCAGGAGAAATAAAAATCAGAAAATAAAAAATGTTTCCGAGAGAAAGATAAAACTCAAAATATAGATTAAATTAAAAAACTCAAATAAAACTATTTTTCGAAAAATAAAAAAAATATATATATATATATAATAAATAAGAATAATTATCATTATAAAAAATTATTGTTCTGGCCTTGAGCCCGAATCGAACCTTAAATCATTTATCAATAGACCGATAAAAACAAAAACAAAAATATATAGGACATTTCTTCATTTTTTGAGCGAAATAAAAGTTTCAAAAATACATTTATTTTCCGAGAGAAATAAAGGCGCAAAAAATAACAAAATTTTTTTTTAGAGAAATAAAAAAGTCAAATATATGAATTTGTTGTGAGCTAAATAAAAACGCATAAAATAATTCTTATTTATAGCGCCGAGAGAGAATAAAAACACAGAAAATAAAAATTTTCGAGAGAAGAAAAAAACTCAAAATATTAATTAAAAACTAAAATAAAACAATAAATAAAAAAGAAGAATATATAAATTTTTTTTTATTTTTTGAGCGAAATAAAAGTCTCGAAAATCTGCCTCTATTTTTCGAGCAAAATTAAAGCTTCAAAATAACATTTATTTTCAGAGAGAAATAAAAACAATAAATAACTTAAATTTTTTTTGTTTTTTTGAGAGAAGTAAAAAGTCAAATTATGAATTTGTTGTGAGCTAAATAAAAACGCTTCAAATAGTTCTTATTTATCACCCGAATAAAAACTCCAAAAATCATAATAATTTTACGCACAAATAAAAAATAACTTTAATTTAAAAAAATTGTAAAACTCCAAAGACCGCATTTATTTAGGGCTTGTTTAAAAACTGTAAAAATTACTTATTTTTGAGCTAAATAAAAAACTCAAAAAATAGCTTTTTTAGAGAAAAATACGTAACTCGAAAAATCAGAAAATTAGAATCCAAAAACAATTTGAGTTTTTCAAAGGTAATAAAAAACTCAAAAAATTACTTTTTTCAAGATAAATGGAATGGAATAAATGGAAAATAGCAATTTTTATATAAATAAAATACTGCAAAATTAACTTGTATACTTCAAGAGATATACAAAACTGAAAAATTACTTTTTTCGAGCTAACCAAAAACTAACTTTTATTTCTTGAAAGGAATAAAAACTAAAAAAATCAGAATTATTTTATGCTCGAAATAAAAAATTAAAAAATCAGAATTATTTTACGCACGCAATGAAAAACTCAAAAAACAACTTGAAAAACTCAATAAACAACATAAATTTTTCGAGAGTAATAAAAAAAACTCAATAATATTTTGTTAAGATAAATAGAAAACTCAAAAATAAGTTTTTATTTTTCGAAGATATAAAAATTCAAAAAAAAACTTTTATTTTTTGAAAGGAATAAAAACTCAAAATGTCAGAATTATTTTATGCTCGAAATAAAAACTCAAAAAATCAGAATTATTTCACGCTCGAAATGAAAAACTCAAAAACAACTTGAATTTTACGAGAGTGATAAAAAACTCAATAAATTAATTTTTATGGAGCTAAATCAAAATATAACTGCTATTTTCCGATCGAAATAAACGTCTAAAATAACTCTAATTTTCTGAGAAAACAGGTTATACTCAAAAAGTAATTATTTAAAAACGATTTTTATAACAAAACTTATAACGGTTACGATCCCTGCTTTCAGCCCATCTACCCTGCCGCGCCCTACGCTTTATGCACTGTGCGTTCTGCTGTGCCTAAAAGATCTCTCTGTCTCTTTGTGCATAAATCGATTTTTATCGTTTTTAAAATCTAATTTCTTCCACTTGTGCTAATAAATAATGATTGCCAAGCAAAGATTTCTCGTTTCGCCCTTCTAATATAATACTAGGTAAGCACTCGTAATAAGAGGGTGTGAAATATGTGTATCACAAAATATGCTGACTTGCTGTGTGGCAAAAATCGATATTTCAGGTGACGGACTGACTGATGACTTGTCGACAGGCCGACTCACTTTTTTTTCTTTTAATTATTTAAACGTTTTGGTGGTGTTTTGGATCTATTTTTAGCTTTTTCCTCGCCCACTCCTAAAAGTAGGCAATCAAATTTAATACGTTTCTTCATCAGGACTAGCCAATACACACACACACTCAAATGGAATTTTTACAGCTGGAAAAAGTCCAGTTATTTTTGCGTTAGGTAATTTTTCTAATTATTTAAGCATAATTTCGAATTTTTTATTGCTTTTGCTTTGTAAATATTACAATTTTTTGCATTTGAATTACAAATTTTCAGCTCAAGTTTTTGTATTTTCCTTTTTCTTGCTTTTTTAAGCTCTTTTTTCTATTTTTTTTATTGACTTTTCGCTTCGCAACGACGCGTCCGCTAAGTACCGGAAACAACACGACTCGACGGCGATACGAACACGACTGGTCCCTTTGCCAAGTTGACTTTTGCCAATTTTGACTTTTCGTAGTCGTGGTTGGAAGCGTGAATGAATGCACAGTCTTTGGGGCGACTTGAGTAAATTGTGAGAAGAGTGTAAGTTTAAACGTCAAAATGAATTTGGTCAAAAGCAATTGTTGCTATTATTTCCAGTGAAGTCATGCGCTTTAGTGTGTTGTGTTGTTGTCACTGCTGAATGTCGCAGTCATATGGTTTGAAATCGCCGCGCATGTTAAACAATACATTGGCGTTTATTCATATAGCAAGACTTAGGTTTCGTCCTTTTTCGGACGTAGGAGTACGGTGCTTCTTAACTCTCTTTGAATTTTTTATTGAGTGATGGAAAACAAGGAGAATCAAGGAAGCCGTAAAATAAAGCAAAATCTCTGTTTTTGTATTTGTTGTAACCAAAAAACCTTCCCCGTTGGTTTAGGGTAGTTTTCACGGACAGGACACTCCTGTGCTCCAGTAGTGGCACCTTCTGATACTAGTCTGCTATTGTCTGATTGCACCGGGAACGATTTTTGTATATCCTCAAACCTTTGGGGCTCGTTGTGGGGGTGGTAGCGATACTCCGCCTACCACACTAATGGTCCTTGGCCCAAGTCCAGGGCAAACCAATATCATAAAAATATAGTACAAAATGTTCTCAGCAGGATCGCCCTCTGCAGTGTTTTTCTGCGATAAAAATTTTCTCAGTGAAAGCTCATTTGCCTTGTAGCTGCCGTTTGGAGTTTTTCATTGATATTTAGGGCCCCGTCACGCCTTTTGTAGGCAAAATTAAAATAAAGCGCAAAACGCAAATTGGAAGGGAAGCTTGACTCTCCAGACAAGTATACATTACCGCGAGGATATTTAAGCCCCTTGACACGCTGAAAATACTCCAAGAAAGATAACTCATGCAACAGTGCATTTTTATGTTGAAACTTCATTCTCACATCCAGTCAAGGCTCTATAGAATTCCTAAGGCAATTTTGTAAACGATGTCAACCTTTAAATACAAGTGATAATCACTCTAGGCAGCAAGTGCTACATTTTATTGAGTAAATAAAAACAACAGTCCTCTCCCGCAAGTCTCTTATCACACCAGTCGTGATGTATGGCTCGAATTGATGAACGGTGCTGAAAGAAAATGGAGTGACCCTGAATAAATTTGAGAAAAAAGTTTTTCGGAAGTATCTTCAGTCAACTTTTCGCGACAGCAGCACATAGTGTTGAAGATCTTAGCTCCAATGGAGATACAGCCTTAAGTGCGATTGACTGTTGCTAAGTAAAGCGATTTTCTTCTTCGAGAAGCCTCGTGCAGAAATTTCAGCATGGAAAATGCCTGGACTCTCTCAGTGGTATGAACCACTTAGTATGAATATGCTTATTATGCTGTCTATCAACTATCCGGGTATACTCAATTCATTTCAATTTCGGAGCTGAAATTGTTTGCCTCTGCCAAAGCAATCTTTAAGTTGTGTTTAGCTACCTGCTTTGTGGCAATGTGTAGCATTGTTAGCTTGAGTAGCACAGTAGTGTATGCACCTTTGATATGTTTTCATCCATAATAGCTTGGTGACTCCCGACCACTTCGATCACAGTATCCCCAGTACTTTTTGACAATTTGTCTCAATCTGCCCAGTGTTGATGCTTAGGCTCTGCCTTCTACCTATCCAACAACGCCATCACTGAATAGGTAAAATACAATGCTCCTGTCTGTGGGTTTGCTCTTACAGTCGAGCTACTACCTTCGTAATGTCTTACGACATATCTGCGGGCTGCTTGTAGGGCGTTTGCTTTTTTTCATGGAAGTTTTAGCGCAGTATTGGTAAAGAGGATTGATATAATAAGAGACGTCAGTTCGATTTTCATTTGTAATGTACCTGATTGGCGGATATTAGAAATTACCTTCTACACATTTTTAAGAAATTTATATTAATATATATTGTGATTGTTGAAAGAGAATGAATTGTTTAATTAATACAATCCCTTAAAACTATCAAAAAATACCTCATGAAAATGTGTAGAAGCAATTCCAATTACCCTCAAATGGGTATTATAAATAAATTTCGCAAAAGTGTGAACTGACGTCTCTTATTATATCAATTCTCTTTGGTATTGGTCGAGGCTTTGCGAACAGCTGCTACGCGTTCACAAAATGTCCTAAGGCCTCTCCTTATTATTATTATTCTCTAATTTCTTTATTGTTGCTGTGAACTCTTTTCGGTTTCACGTGCATCTTGTCGGTTGAAGAGCTAGCGAACGGTTTTCCTCATCGTAATTTTATCGACCATCGGCAGCAAAAGTCCTTCAGCTCCAAATAGCTTGTATGTCTATATCTTAAAGGCAAGGCAATGCAAAGCATCCTACGTGCATGAGCTGGCGTCTTCTCGCCTCTCAGCAGGAGCCTGTGTAGGGGAGCTTGACAATAGCGTTGGAGAAGCAATAAATTCTTATACAAGGAAGATGCTCTATAATTTCTTAGTGCGGTCTAAACTGGAGTATGCTTCCATAATCTGTAACCCGATCTATGCCTCACACTCCCTCAGAGTGGGAAGAGTACCGAGGTGTTTCATTAGGTTTGCCATCTTACCCAGACCGGTGTATGCTTATTGATGTAAAGTATCTTGCTTGCAGAAGGACTATTCATTCTCTAATGTTTATTTTTGACATCTATAGTGGCTTTATTGATTCTCCGGATCTTCTCGGGTTACTAAACTTCATTGTACCTAGTAGGATGTTAAGATCTAATTTACCCTTCCATATAAAAATTACTAAATACAATTATTATAATTTTGCGTCCATAAAGAGAGCCTTAACTGTGTGTAATAAAAATCTTTAATAATCTTGATTTAGAGTTTGCGATGCCTAGATCTTTATTTTTGTTGTTGTTGTTAGGCTTTAGTACTAAGTCAATACGAGCCGGACCCGTCCGCATCTTGCGGAATCAGTATAAAAGTATCTTATCAAATATCAGCAAAAATACGCTGCCATCTAGCGTATGATAGCAACTGCCAATAATGCAGTGCAAATATTCACAATAGTGCCATAGTACAAATAGATTTCTTTGTGGGCTCACAATCGTTTATTTTTAACAAATCATTTTAATTAAATATAGCTAAACAAAAGCTATGCGACCAAAATTGCCCAAAGCTCGCTAATAGCCCGAATCTCATCTTTACGAACAAAACTTTATTTATAGATTTGATTCCAAATAAGAGCGAAAAAGGGACCCGTACATAAAAACAGCAATTAGAAATAATATATAGATGATTGTTATCTAGTCTGCAAGGTCAATGTAACCATAGCTCAAATAAAATGAAATGAAATTGCACTGGCAATTCCTTGAATCCTTATACATGCCCTTCTTTTTGGATAAAGAAAGCGATAACCCTGCACAAATTATTGGATTACGTGTTCCATTTTCTTGTTGTTTCTCTTAGTTTCTTTATTCACGTATGCGTATTATATTAGTTTCTTTATTCACGCAATGCTAAATAACATAAGAATATTCGTAGTATAAAATATAAAAGTTGTATTGCCCGCCTTCATTTACTTTCATTTTAAATTAAATTCACTTCGATAATTCTTTCCGACACAATTCCTCTTTAGTACTTTGGCATATGATCCTGCTGTGGTGCTCCGTGGAGTACTACAGCGAAAGTATTGTGGAAAGTAGGTTACGGGCTGCTGCTACGGGCCACTATGGCTGCGATCCCTT